>JANEYF010003578.1:0-167627 GCA_029963845.1 Rhamnusium bicolor
GTATTATTACAAAATCATAACTGAGTTAGTTTAGAGAAAGTTAATTGCAGACAAACACATTAAAAATTATTAACTTGGAGAAACGATAACGATACAACGATATATCGCAAGGAGTGGCAAAAGCGCTTAAAGTATAAAGTATAAAATAACATATGCGGACGCTAATAATCGTGAAGAAAGCATTAACAGCTCTACACAGGATAAAACACACTTATGCCGTTTGCCACAGTATTTCCAGGTTTGGCGGTTGTTACATTACATCACAGCGTTTTCAATTTTCATATTTCAAATTTAAAATGCGCTAAACGTGGATTCATAAGAAACAAAACATAATGACTGTATACACTTTTATTATTTCCCTTGCGTATTTGGTAGTGCTGCAGCTTACAGCACTTTTTGAGAAGGCACCACTGATCACAACTATTGTATTCTTGGTAGGAGTACGACATTTTTAATTCCAATTTAACAAAAACAATAACAAAACTATATTTACAAAAAAAAAACGTAAACATAAAGAAATACTTACCTGTATGACAAAAAAATCGAAATGGTTCATTTTCTTCTTCTTATAGCTGTAAATCGTAATTCTTCTATCCGAAGTCATTGTTGAAAGGGCTCTTCCATGACTTAATTTCTTTTTCTTGTTATCTCTCAGTTGAGGCTGTACTGCCTAATCAAGAATATCTGTCGATAATGGCTATGGGTGTTGCCTAGAGGGGGCAGGTGGGGCGTCACCCCCGGCTTTTGGCCAATAATGAATATTTTTCATTAAAGTATGGATACGTAGGTCCCATAATGAAAACCAATCAATGACAATGCTAAATATTAAAAATGGCTAAATTAACATTCACAAATAAATTTTTTATTCGATTGTATGGAAAAGTGGCATTTTTGGTTCGAATATCTGGACGAAAAGATCACCTTTTTACAACAAGTATTATATTTTGTTGTGGTTGCTAGGAGACTATTTTTCTAATAGTTGCCTAGCTAGTTTCTTAAAACTGTAGTCTTTTTGATTTTTAACCACAGTTTATTAAAAGAGCTCTTTTTGCTCTGGTTTGAATTTTTTAATAACATTGCTTAAATTGAATATTTCACATGTGAATGTTCTATGGTTAGAGTAATTAGGGCTGATATTCTTTCTTGACTCATGGAAGACCGTAAACAGTCCTAAGCCGCTCATTTGTCAAAACAAAGTAGACGCAATAGATATATTATGAATGTTTTTATTAAGTATTAAAACCACCGATACTGGTACCGGGCATCAATAAAGGAATAAATTAACGTGTACAAAGGGGTAGACAATAAGACAATTATCTTATATATATATTAGGTACACTGTACAAGTGTTGCGCTCATATATAGACAAAGTCAGTATGCACTTTCTTGGTAATTAAATTAAATACCAATGCCGATACACTACACAGCAATCCTAACGAAACAAATATTTTTGTGTTATGTATTTTTCAGATAATTTGTTTTTTATTCTACAAAAGAAAAAACATTTTCTAAAATTCACTGTGAAGAAAGATTAGGCGGGTTTCTAAAAAATGTTACCCCCCTAGTAATTATGGAGGCCCATGATAAACAAGAGAATTTTATCGATTTTGGTATTAATTCTCTGCCGCGACATTTTCATTTTATAATAAAAAATTGACGGTCATTTATGCTCGCATTTTGTTTTGTGCCCATATAGAACACACGTAAACCATTTTAATGACACTATCAGTTGATGTAAACCTAACAGCATGCTGATCCCTTTTGAGTCTCCGACTATAAAGACAAAGGCGATGTCTTTATCATCAATAATTATTAGTTTTTTCTTCTAATTTTCACTTAAGGGGCCTAGTCGGGAAAAAGCTTCGGATAGCTGTGTCACTATCTAGAAAGTTTTTATACATGCGCCGCTGAATAATTTTGCTCTTGACTATACCTTCACTGGACGTTTTATTCACCGACTTCATTGAGGTGTGATTCCCGATAGAGGTAACACTTCCTTGCTCCATTTGTAGTGACAAAAATACTTATTTAGAAAATTCTTTTTAACCAAATAGTACGGAATAAAAGTTTGAAACTTGCTAAGCATAATTATGAAGATTCATTCTAGACGACATGTATGAATTTTACCTCGAATTTTACCGATTGATATCATAATTCAGGAGCTAATCACGTCCAAATTTCACTTATATTTACAGTATAAATTTTCCCTACATAAAGTGAAAATTAATTAAAATAGATATACATGTACCCTCTAGTACACTTTCAACTACTGATCCTCCAAATTTGGTGTAATTTGACCAAACCGTTTGGAAGAAATAAATTTTGAAAAATTACCTTACAAACACTGGTTCAATTAGCCCTCTTAATAGTTTCAATTTAAAATGATTCCGCAAATAATTTTATTAATTTTCATCTTTACATAATATATTCATATTCATATTTTTCATATTTTTATTGCTTTAAAAGGTTTCTATATTTATGTAATAATACTCTGTGATGCTAAAACCTACGTGCTAATTCTTTTAATTCAAATATTTCTGCTGGAGCTTCATCGAGGAAATCTAATTATGTATAATTTGACAACGAACATGAAGGAAGGTCTATAAAATAATAAATAACCTGTCGCTCCAGTCACTTTGGGGATGTGACAAGTTTATAAAAGCATATACGGAAAATATAATTTTACCAGTCAGGGTATTCTATATTTAAATTATTTTTGTATTTTTCTTTCCTTATATTTTCTACGAAATAATAATAGCAATGTCAGTTATTTACGAGATAAATAATATAATAATTAAACAACCTAAGAAAACTTATGAAGAACGTTTCCATATTTTGCATATGACAGGAGAAAATTAAGTATAATTTTTTTATGTACTAATCCAGAAGATATTCGTGAATGTATATTTTCATAAATATAATACCATAAGTAATCAAAATATAGTTGATTGTTTTTAAGGTGATATCACGAATGTATATTGCGCATGATTTTGAAAGCAACAGTGCGGCAGCACGAGCAGTTTTCGCAAGCGCTTTGATATCAATAGTGACATAAACAAACTTTTGTTAAAAATGTTGTAAAATTTTGCATGTTTCCACGTATATGCAATATTGTTTGAAGAAAAGTAGCGAAATAAATAGCTTTCTAATATAAAAGCAATTCAAAAAGGTTTGGTGACAATCCGGAAAGTGAATTTGATGCATAAATTCAGAAAAATATTCCAAGAAATACAAAAAACTGCGAGATTATATTTTAGGGTAATTAATAAAATTTTTTTTAGACGAGAAATAAAAATTGAATAAATCTACACCCCCTCTGCCGAATTAATGACATAATAAAATCTTGGGCATGTAATATAAATAAGCAAAATGGAACTGACTATAAAAAAGGAATGGTAAAGTTTATTTGGAATATTACCGCGAAGTTAGTGAATTGTGTTTTAATAAATGGGTAATAGTGTTAAAGCCGTTTAGGGTTGTTGTTTTGAAATCTGCGCGGAAAGTTAGATATGCCATGAGATGAAAATTACAGGCGTGTTCAGAAAATATAACTGAAAGTACAGAAGCCATTACTGAAGATGTGTTTCCAAAACTTGTGCATAGTTTCGACAAAGATACACCAGCAGAAAAAATCTTTTTATGGCATCTTTGGAACTTGCTTGGCGAGGTGGAGAAGGAATGACTTGTCTATCATAATTTTTTGAAGTAAAAATTAGTGCTCTCTCTGGCAGAATAGAATAACAGCATTTTTTTCAAAAACTGCACAAGGAAGAACTAAACCACTTTCTACAAGCCAATGGCGTATTGAAAAAAATTAATGTATATGGTGTGAGGAAGGTGTCACTTCCTGGTAAATTATTCTATTCCTATGCATATTTTCATTTAGATTGTACCACAAATTTATTTCCAAAGGAGTAGGAAATATTTAGACAAACTAAATCCTGATACCAAATTCTTATTGGAAGAAGTCAGAATCATGCGGTTGGTTCAAAAAATTTTCCGGTTGCACTTAATGAAATAGATAAATGGGTAAAATACTCAGTCGGACAAGTCGCATTGGATGTTAAAAAAATATATATCTAATCACTCAATAAGATTATCCACCTTAGCGAAACCAAGCGTTGAGGAACACCGAGTAATGAAAATTACTTGTCACATTCTGTTAAAAGTTATATGCCGTTAGATGAGAGTTTTATTGCTTAACTATGGAAAAATATAACAAATACTGTAGACTCTGTATCTATTGTTACTTCCAGTTCTGTTCTTTTTTAAAGAAAATGAGCAAAATAAGTACATCTGAAGGAGCTCTTAGTCAAAGGTGGTCATGGAAGGGAAAACTGCCGTCTTCGCATATATCATCCTTTTATAATAATTTTGTCAAAGTTTGTCAAGTTACGTTCCATACTTTTTTGACCATCAAAAAATGATTGACATTGATGTACGGCACTAGCTTCGACAATTATTTTGGAATCCATGACCGCATTTGACCAAGATAATTTTTGATATCACAATACTTTATTACATTAGTTATGACGTAATGTAATTATTACAATTACGTACTATAAAAAAATTTCTTTGTTTATGGAAAATATTCATTTGGACCACACGCGGTATACTCGACATACCCACAAGTTAAAATAATTGTCAAAACAATTCGTTTTGATTCGGCAAAGAAACAATCATGGTCAGTTTCTGATAGATAAGTAGAATAATCCTAAACATTACCCCTTACGAAAAAGTCCATATTCATACATAACACACACGTGTGTTACGGAAAATACCGAAAGTGGAGATGTGTGAAGCTGTGAAAGGCGGAGCGCTATAGAGGCAACTGACAAGTTGCTCGCGATTGATCGCGACAGAGGCATCTGTCATGATAAATGTCAGTATATTTTATTGAAAACAATTACAATACACATTATTAATTTATTTATAGGAATTGTATTTTTTTAGCCGTGGGAAAAATATTAGTGCCCAACTCGGTGAAAAGTGTCTTAGGCCGGCAATAGACGGACGTGTCATCCGCCGCGTACCGCACCTCGTTTTATTCTTCGTGATAGGAACCATAGATTTTACTACAATAGAATACACGAGCGTTCGGCACGTTCTCGTCCGTTCGTGTATTCTACTGTATTGAGATCTATGGTTCCCATTGCGACGAATGAAACGCGGCGTGCGGTACACGGCGAAATACACGTTCGTCTATTGTCGGTTTTTCACACTCGAGCTGCGGCTTCATGTTTCAACATTCCTCCTCGTCTGTTAAATGTCACTTTTCATGCACGTTATGTAGTATACTAATTCGTTATTGCTAAATAAATTTAAAAACTGAACTATTATTATTAAAGCTGCAAATTGTTTCCTGTGTATCATAGTCGTAGTGTACAGATGTACTTACTGTCGCCTACATTCACCTTGACCGCGAAACTTTTTCTCCAGTCCAGTCTATTATTAGCTTTCGAGTTGTGTACACGTTAAGTCACTTGGGCGTATTGCATATTGTTTTTGTGTTTCTATTTTATTTGTTGTACTGTATTGTTGATATTAATTTAATGTTAAAGCATGGCAGACGTACGCAGGGGTAGAAAACGGCCATTTGCTGACAAAGTGATTAAATTCATAGGTGAATTCCCGGGATTTATTCTATGATGGTGCTAAAATAATTTGTAAAGTGTGCGAGAAAGATTTGATGTGGAGATAGCATGATTGTGGACTTCACGTAAATAGTGTACACTTAAAAATAAAAGAATGGCGTGCCTTCGACAACACAGTTTATGTTTGATTTATTATTAATGCTGATTGCCTGTGATGTTCAGCTGGCACATACTCTATAAACAACCATTTCGAGAGTTCTGGAATAAATACAATGCCCAGGTGAAGTTACCAAGTCGCACAGTGCTATGTAACTATCTACCAACTATACACGTAGACATGGTAAATAAGATGAAATGTGAATTAAAAAATACACGGCTGTGGTTATCTGTTGATGAGACAACAGGTTGTAAAAATAATTCTATATTAAATGTTATAGTACGAGTACTGGACTCTCTTAAACCGACAGTTTCACTGCTACTAGCTAGGAAAAGACTTAAGTCAGTGTACTAGCGAGACAATTACCAGGGGTGGTGCTGGAGATGTTAGAAAATTTGAACTGTCACTAAGTCAAGTATTGATGTTTGTGACTGATGGCGCCATGACAATGCGTTTGGTAGGCCGTTCTTTGCAAGAACAAGGTTGTACGTTTATACATGTTACGTGTAAAGTGCATGCTTTACATCTTGTGGCAGAAACTGTTCGAAAAGGTTTTCCAGAGGTGGATGCATTAATAGCAAGTACAAAAAAGCGTTTCTTAAATCTCCTAAACGCCTCCGTGTATTTCATAGCAAGTGTCCCAGTATTCCTGAACCACCACAGCCGATTCTTACACGTTGAGGAACATAGTTGCAGGCAGCTTTTTATTATGCTGAATATTTCCAGCAAATAAAAGCTGTGATACTACAATCTCAATCCAGATGAGCCTGGAGCTATTAAGGAAAGCCAGACAAAATTCGAAGATATTTCCGTTGAAACAGCTTTAAAAATATTCGAAGATCTATAAACCATTACATGAAAGCATAAGAAAATTAAAAAACAGTGCATTGTCGTTAGCGGAGTCACTGCAAATAGTGAACGAAGTAAATCTACTGCTTCACGCTATAGGTGACGAAACAAATGAGCGCGTTAAAGAAAAGTTCGCAAGTGTGAAATAAAGACACCTGTTTTACCAAATTGAGACAAATATGTGATGGTACAGCCCCAGATCCGTTAAGTGCGTTCAAAGACTATTTTACGTATGCGTGTATTACATCAGCAGATGTTGAACGGTCGTTTTCAAAATATAAGAATATGTTTTCACCAAAGCGAACATCACTCATGGAGACAACCATAGATACATACCTGATGCTGCAAAATGGCTACACATCTTCTCCAGTTTGTGATAAGCAAACTAGTTCATCAAGCTAGTTAAGAGGGTAAATTTTACATACATTGTTATAAATTGTAACAGTTTATTGTTTCTCGTATTAGTTAATTTCGCCACTGTCCCAGGGAACATTTTTGACAGCCCTAATTATTATACTCCGTATCAGCTCGTTGTGACGGCCATTTCCGCGTTTTTCTGTTGAATAACTCGAGTTTAGAACAGGGCCGAACCAAGTTGATGAGATATAGTAAGTGAGCGGACCTGCTTGCATCATCTTCTTTCACAAAGGAGATAAAACTGTGAATACCGTCATATACCGTGCATAATATACGGGTTCCAATGGTTACATTAGCAGTGATAGCCGATGTTAAATAAAAAACAAAAAATTTTTTAAATGTTTTACATAAATGTAATTTAAAACGCATTTAAATCTAAAAAATATTGCTCCCATAGAACAAATCGGAAACGTAGTATTTTATAAACATATACTAACACGTGGAAGTTGTCTTATTATGGTGGCATAATCTGAGTAATATTTTATACGAAATTGAACCTCTATTGAAATGACATTTTAACAAAACTCATTGCTATATTTTATTTCCATTCAATTTATCACACAAAAGAAGCCTTAAATATAATACACCCATATTGATCAAGCTAGACGGGATCACTTACATTGAAACTGTATACTACGGTAATTTGAAAAGGAACAGTTTTTTCCCAACACAATAGCTTCCAATTAGGCGCAGTAGGCGTAGAATGCTTTTGTCAATATGAATACGTTTGTACACCTTCTGAATTTGTACCATGGTTATCGTTTAATGAATGTAATTTTGATATTATTCACGCCTGTATGAAGTTTCCAAACATAAGTTAATGTAGAAAGATATTAACAATCATTAATAAATAATAATTTATAATTTAACTGTGCAGGATGTAGGAATAATGGTAGTGGGTAGTATGTGGAACGTACTAACATAAAAGTTGTCTGATTGCGGTTAATGATAATCAGAAATTGTCGGAAGAAAATACTGTTCTCTCCTCTATGTTAGTGAAATGCACTTGTTAGTGTTTCAAAATTTATTCCGATCAGCTACATTTCTGATCACCGTCTAATTCTTGGATTGACAGATTTTTAGTTACTAGCTGATAACTAGGTACCCATTGATTTAAAGAGACGCTACTGCCTCTTTAAACCAAAAAATTCACATGACTTAAAATAAGACCCGAATCCCCATGCTTCATTTTTGACAAAAATTTCTTCTAATTTTTCAATCACTTATTTATTTAACGGCCTTATTTCCACTACTGAAATAAATTAACAGCGCCAGAATATAAGCTCATCAATTCTTATGTAGGCTTATAGATACTCTGATCTGGAAATTTCACCAAACCTGCACTTTATTATAAGATAGGAATCGTAAACGTACTCACATCGCAAATCTTACATCACTTTCGAAAGATGGTGACGCGACAGCATCTCACGTTCACTATACCTCATCGACTTGGTCCGACTAGGTTCGTTATGGTGGAAGAATGCGCTATTGTCCCCGACGTCATCGAACTGTTCCGTCAGAATGTTCAAAAACAGTAAACAAGTTCTGAGATTAAAAAGAAACATAAAATAATGTTATTTTTATTTATTTATTTTATCACGTATTTAGACTAAGGCTGGAAATTTTCTAGATTTTAGTATTCGAATATTCGTTCGAAAAAATATTCGATTATTCGAACTATTCGGATTATTCGAATTATTCGAATAGGTATTCGAATTATTCGAGTATTCGGATATTCGAATACTTATTCGAATAATTCGAATATTCGAATACTTGAATAATCCGAATTATTTGAATAGGTATCCGAATAATCCGGATCCTCGAATATTCATTATTAATAGGTATAGCACTGAATACTAGTGAATAGTGAATATTCTATTTGAGTATTTGGTTGGATAGATCACAATAATAGTCGAGACGTAATCCACTAAGCAGGCAATTTGATTTGCTCTACATACCCACAATAGGGTATGTCTCCTGTATATGTGCTTTAATGGTCAGAATTATTTAGTTAGTATTTTATTTTAGGATTGAGGCGCTATTGTTCACATTTAACTATTGAAGCTTAAATAAAACGAAAACAGAGCTAGTTTATTACACTTCTATGTCATAACTATTTTTTCCTTTTCGAAAAAAATAAAAGTGCTCTAAAATTAGAATGTTTTTAAAAAAGACGCAGATTGTGAAGGTAAAACAAATACTTGAAAAGTCAATAGTTAAATATTTACAGGTTTTCTAAAATTTAAAATTTAATTTTAACCCCTGCCTAGTACAGTAAGAATAAGGTCGAGGCGAGAAAGAGATGGAATAGTTTGACTGGGAGTAAAAATGTGCCACTAATGTGGTCTATTTATATATTTGGATTTTAGAATAGGTACATACCTATACCTATTATCTACTTACTTTGGGTGGATGCATACTGCATACCTATTCGTACATAATTTAATACTATATTTTAATATCTAGATTTACTCAAATATAATCGAATATTCGAATACTCGAACATATTCGAGTATTCGATAATTTCCCATTAGAATAATTCGTATTCAATTACTCGAATATTCGAATACTCGAATTATTCGTATTCGATTCCCAGCCTTAATTTAGACCGTCGTTGCAAATGATGAAATTGGAAAAGAATTAAATATAGCGTGTAAGGTTACAAATTTAAGTAAACATCTTTAACTTGTATCATTGACTGAAATGCTTTATATAACTGTATTTCTTTATTTTATTCAAAGGTGTAAATGAATTTAGTAAAAATACGCATACAACTAATGAGCACTATAAAGTCTCCTAACATTTTCCATTTGTATATATTATTTGATTAACTTATTAATTGTCGTGTAGTTTATTAATAATACAACTAAATTAATGATCACCATTAATTTTAAAACGTTCAATTCTAAAATTAAAACGGTCTACGTACCCATGAATTATTGACGTTTCAAACTCGAATAGATAATGAAGCATCCAGAGTTTCTTCCAATCTCTGACATAAACTATTTATAAGCCAGTAATAAAGTTAAATTTGTAAATAATCTGAAAGCAAGAAATAAAACCAGAGTTTTGTGAAATATATTTTACTAACATGTTGATTAATTAATTAAAGCGCTGTTCACTGACGAAAATTTTGTGGCATGACTTTCCCTAGTTTAACTTGCCAATTTACATTACGATTTTACGTCTCCTTCGCGATTTATGGGCCCACAAGAAAATTCTACAATGATTTTATTTTTAAAACAAATATTTTTCTCACAACTGACTCATAGAAAAAAATATGGATATGCAATAGTAATGGATATTTTGCACTTATTTAAAGCACTTATAGTTATATCGCGAAAAGAAAAACGATCAAAGTCACAGTGCTGCTATACCGATTTTTTTCTTTAACATAACATAAAACCACATAAATTAGACAACCCCTAAATCTATAGCGGGAGCTGAATAAGTGGAGCCCGCCAATATCCTTGGCTTTGACGATGACCTTGGTGGGCGGGTAACGGGGGAATTATCCCTCTTTACTCCTATCCTTCGTTGTAGGTCTGGACCAACCTCGTAACGGGTGGGTCTGCTCCACTGGCAACCTCGTTCACAAATGCGAACGTTATGGCGTTTTGGCAGACATCCCCCGGTTGTGGCTTGTTGGACCCCGCCAGCTAGGACGTTCTTCTTTCTTCGTGTTCGTTCTTCGTCGGTTTTGGCACCCGGGCGTGTCGTCGTGTCGAGGGCCAGAGCAACTATTGCCGTCCTGTCCAGGATTTTAAGTGTTGGGATGTTGATTGCCGGTTACAGGACGAAATTGCAATCATGCAGCGGCTATCGGTATGGACAGTTGCACTGATGAGAGAACATGAACCCACAACCACTCCTCGACTTTGTCGGGGTCGAAGCCTGAATTTGAACCCTCGAATCGGCAGGCAGTAAACCAGTCACATAATGCTCTAGCTCACTGCTACAGAGTACGATATTGTGGGATAAACTACCACTTTTTATTATCAACAATTAGTTAGGACAAAACGGATTCACTATCAGACTCATGCCCGAGACTATTGTAAACTTGCAGAATATTTTACAATATAATCTTATTTAATATTAATGCCGATTCGAAATCAGACGTTTTTTTCAACCGAAAGTCTTACTAAAATTCGATTTAATCTAAAAACTGTAACATAGACTCGAATCCAACAATTTGTTATATCTTGACCTGTTGAATATAATGGATAATATGATAAAACACTATGAGTTTCTGGTTAAAACTGTACCGCTTTTAAATACGTAAAATAAATTTTTAGACTTGTTTTTACGAAAATTTAAATAGGCATTTATTTTACACATTAAAAGAAAACGCATAATTTTATGTTGTTTCAAAAGTTCATGAGAACATATTTTTATAAATTTATTACTTACTTACCAAGTCATCATTAAATGATGAGCGTCAATTTTAAGAACATAATATAGATTTATTGGGGTCAAAATAAAATAAAGAATGTTTAGTGCCATATCCCCAAAAAAACAACTATGCAGCTACGGACACGTGTTTCGGAGTTATTGCCCCTCATCAGCGTAGCGTTGCTAAAGAATTGGATCTAGGATGGGATAGATCAAGAACAAGAACTAAAACAAAGCTGGAAAGTACAGTACACAGTATTCAATTAGTGCCTTCATGTTCCCATGTGCCCAATTTGGGGCCTCGATATCCCCAAAAAAAACAACTATTTTAGTTCTTGTTCCTGATCTATCCCATCCTAGATCCAATTCTTTAGCTACGCTACGCTGATGAGGGGCAATAACTCCGAAACACGTGTCCGTAGCTGCATAGTTGTTTTTTGGGGATATGGCACTAAACATTCTTTATTTTATTTTGACCCCAATAAATCTATATTATTTTATTTGTATTTGCCAGGTGGAAACGGGCAGTACACATAGAGCTCTGCGTGTCGACTGTGATCATCGAGGCCCCAAATTGGGCACATGGGAACATGAAGGCACTAATTGAGTACTGTGTACTGTACTTTCCAGCTTTGTTTTAGTTCTTGTTCCTGATCTATCCCATCCTAGATCCAATTCTTTAGCTACGCTACGCTGATGAGGGGCAATAACTCCGAAACACGTGTCCGTAGCTGCATAGTTGTTTTTTTTTTTGGGGATATGGCACTAAACATTCTTTATTTTATTTAATTTTAAGAACTATTCAAGCGTCTTCCAATGTAATGTATAGATACTGTCGTGCCTACGGGAACGGCCCACTTTCTCGGTTTATCGCTTGGGCGCACGACCCATAGAATTTTGCGAGAGGCTTAATTTTTCACCAGGAATTTCTACCTAAGTGGTTAAAAGCCACCGAACTAGGAGTATGAGGTATGAAACCAATAACTTACGCTAAAATTTTAACCAAAATTATATTAAAATTCCGAAAAAGAGAAAACATAATAAAATAAGTTAATGACGGGGCACGCTCTGGATTACGTTCCTCACTTATTACAACGTATACTTAAAAGTAATATAAAAGGACTTCTTACACAAATAATATCCTCCCCATCTCTGGGCAGCGGCTGGCAGCGTCCGTTTCTGACTGGGGGATGGGAAACTCTACAATTAACGATAATATTAAAATATGTTTTCACCCTTTCGGGACTTTTAATTTTTTTTAACTTCAAAAACGACAACCCCTTTCACACACTCTCACCCCTTTCGGAGTTAACTCCTAATTTTTCGCGAACGCCCTCAGTCACTTTCGGAGATCTATTTCGAATGTCCCTTTTTTAACTTTTCTAATACATATTGCCTATTGAAATTTTATCAGACTCGGCATTTTTGGAGTTCAAACCAATGACTCTGATAAAATCTCAAATGCGTTGTTTTCACAGGAAAACGCTGCCGCCCTCGAACAACTAAAGAGGCACCATTTGCTACCAGGGCCAGGACATCGGCCGACCATGGAGGATCTCCCTTTCTCAGGGACTACCCCCCCCCATGGATGCTCGCGTTTTTAGTTAAATATTCTGTATATTCTGTAAAGCCTTCTGGCTATTTCTATATATGTATGTGTTTGTTTTGGATATATATTTTATTTTATGTATTTATTATGAATATGTATGTATATTATTATTGTGCCCCTTATAAGTTTTAAATAAAGTATTTTAATATTTAATAAATGCTTTAAATTGGAGTTGGAATTGGATAAAACATCAACAACAATTTTTCATTTTAGGAAATATTTTATATAGGCCGCCGAAAGACTCCAATTTCCGCGTTGTGAATTTGTTATTCTACATTAATTTAAATTTGAATTTTATTTTTAATAAAAAATGTGATAGTACCTGTATAAAACATTTTCTGACAATATATCGTCTAGGAAGTATTTCATTCAAACATTTATATTCATAAATATTTCTCTAGTACGGTCCTGAACTGAGCCATAACCAGGAAATTATGAAATTATATCTCATTAGAACTTAGATGGAAATATTCCATTTCTATTTCTAAATTGCTTTGAGTTGATAATCAAAGCGGCTTCTTTAGTAATGTAATTTTTAATAGGTCTCTGACTTATTCAAATTGCGCTTTAAATGCTGTTTCTAGGTTAGGTATTTCAATTTGTTAAATGAGGACGGATGTGTGGGATTGTCTTCAATTTTTTTAATTCATATTTGCTAAATAACTGTAGACGACCAGTATAATTATTTCGTGCTTTTTCTTCAGTGATAAATATTATAGTTGACATTTCCTTGTTGTAGTGAATATACAAAAAGTCAAAATGAATATAGGGAGAATATAGAGCATGTCAAATGTTGACGAAAATCTTATTAAAATTTTTCTCTAAAGCGCTTCCTAAGGGAGCTGCCGCCCCTTAACAGTGAGCCCCTGGAATGGATTATATTAAATATCTCCAAAACCGTCAAGATTAAATAATGAAATGTTGTACGGCTACTACCCTTTTTATGTTTAACCAGTGGCGGCTGGTGAAATTTAGGCTATGTCATATCTCAGTATTGGAGCATGGGACCCAAGCGATACTTAAAGGCGTAACTATGAGGACTAAATGAGGAAGTTTTGCAGAAAAAAATTGCGCTTGAAATTTGCGAAAAAAGTTGGAAAAAATTTGTGCCCCCCAGGTTATTTTTTAAACGATTTGTAAAATATTTGTGAAACATTTTTTTCCAGAATCAGGTGGAAAATATAAGTTCACATTTCAAATTTCATCGAAAAATATTGGTTTTCTATAAAGTTACACCGTTTTGAAATTTTATTTTAGATTCATTTTTCACTTTGCAAACTTCAAAACGGTGTAACTTTATAGAAAACCAATATTTTTCGATGAAATTTGAAATGTGAACTTATATTTTCCACCTGATTCTGAAAAAAAAATGTTTCACAAATATTTTACAAATCGTTTAAAAAATAACCCGGGGGGCAAATTTTTTCCAATTTTTTTCGCAAATTTCAAGCGCAATTTTTTTTTCTGCAAAAACTTCCTCATTTAGTCCTGATAGTTACGCCTTTAAGTATCGCTTGGGTCCCAGTGCTCCAATACTGAGATATGACATAGCCTAAATTTCACCAGCCGCCACTGTGTTTAACAGCACGGAATCACAATCATCTGAAAATTTTATTCGGGGGTATGTGAAACTGGGGGAGGCTGGAAATTTGAGTATTTTTTAAAAGAAAATGGGACTTCTGTCGAACTTCGATAGAGCGCACCGTTTTTGAGTAAAATTGATTTGAAAACTTTATTAGCATGCTCTAAAATGCATTGCGGTGGATTGATTTTCACATTTTATATCGTGAATTTTTATTTAAGATGAACCATATATGACTAGTATATTCAAAACCCGTTGTAAATAAGAAAAAAAGTACGTATAACATTTAAATATCCTATAGATTTTTTTACGAGATAAACCGTAAGAGTCGCTTCATTACAATGCATTGTGGAACAATGACGTTTTCAAATCGATTTTACACAAATACGGTGGATTTTATCAAAAGTTCAACAAGGATACCTTAAAACAGTCTAAAATTTCAAAATTTCATATCAAGAACTAAAAAAAATTACGTACAAGGGTCATATTTAGTTAGGTGCTCATCGTTAAAGGACAATAACTCCGTTAGGAAGTAATTTAGAGAAAAACTTTACTAAGGTTTTCAACATCATTTGACTTCCTCTACTTATTTCGAAAACACTTTGTATAATATACCTATAGAAAATATACATACAATGTATTAACCTTCTAATTTTATATTAAATTTTGTGTTTTAAAATACATATTTGTTTGTAATAAATTCCAATACAGAATTAACCATTTATACTTCACATTTCCTGGAGAAAACATTGTGATAAAATATAAAATGCTTTAGTCTGTGAATGAATGTTTTTAGATCTTCTCCACACAATGTAAATATATAAAAAAATGATGTGTATGTACGTGAAAATGTTCTTTTTTTGAAATAACTTGTTTATTACTTCCTCACCCCTCAAAGTGAGAAAAAAATTTTGAAATTTTTTATAGCATTTCTGGGTGAATCTCAACGAATTATGACGATACACAAAATTTCCAGACAAAAAAAATGTTCTCTCTGTGTGTATGTCTGTCTGTCTGTTTCGTGATAGCAGCTACAGTTTTTGAGATAAAGCTCTCAAATTTGGTACACACATTCTAAAGGTCAAGGAAGAGATTGAGTTCGTTGATGTGGAAAATCGGTTCTTAAAATTTTAAATGTCAAAAAGATTAGTGACATTTTTTGAAACGTCAAAATTTTTTTGACATTTCAAATTTTAAAATATTGGTGGGTATTCCACCAATGTGACATTTTTGAAACGTCAATTTGAAATGTCGAAAAAAAAATATTAGTGACATTCGATCAATGTGACTTTTTGAAACATCAAAAATTACTTTTTCAAAAAAAATATATCGTGACATTTCACAATTGTGACTATTTTGAAGCGTCAAAAATTACTTTTATTACAAACTCCACTACACATCGAGTTTTATTGAAACGTCAAAATATGACTTTTTTGAAACATCAAAAAATGTGACTTTTTTGAAACGTTAAAAATTACTTTTATTATAAACTCCACCACATGTCGAGTTTTATTACGGTGAGGAAGTTCTGATCCCCAAATAATTGGCAGCGGTTTTTTTAAAGTTTTCAAAAATATGTAAACACCTTCATTAATTTATTTTTTCGTAGCACCGGATTTTTTTTTATTCAAAAAACAATTGCGCATCGTGTTAAAGAAACACTACATCTTACTTTGTTTTTTCTTTTTTAATTGAACTTAATTCAATTTTCGTTATTTCTATCTCAAAAAGTTTTTGTGATATATGAATTTTGATATTAAAATATTGTTAATGATTTTGTTAAACGTAGCCCTTGAAAACAAAATAGCTGCATTTCTGAGCAGTATTAAAAGTAAAAACGATTTCCAACTTTCTAACGAATTTTATTGAATTAATATTTATAAAAAAACTATGTATTTACTTAAATTTAGTCGACCAATCTACTCTAGCACCGCTAGATTACATACACATGATAATATAAGTTAACAGGTTAACCAGACCAGACTAATTCATTTATAAAAATATAACCTTTTCAAAGGACTCCAACATTTAAATAACTGAAATAATTATGCGTAAAGTAAATTTATTTATTTCAAATCGGACATTTTGTGAATTAAGAATCGAAATTATTTAATGCATTTACTGTATTATTAATGAAAATTTAACAGATATGAAATGTATTGTGTCAATTTAAATTACCAAGGTTTTGCACAAGAGAATTTTTAAATAGTAATCGATAATCACAAATAGATATTCATTATAAAATTTTACAAAATAGTGAGATGCTAACCTTTTGGTTTTGTTAAATATTGGCTGTATTTTCCGCGTTTTTATAATTCTGCAAGTCCATAGAATTCTACTGGCTTTTTTCGTTATATTTTCTCTATATATAATCCAGTCACTTAAGCCAAAAAAGAGGGTCAACCTCGGAATGAGAAATAATAAGCTGTAAACTTGTACAAACCTTTATTTTGGCGTTCTAAAAGTTGTCTCAAAAGTCTCATAAAATTTCGTGACCGCGTCTTAAGATATTCAACGTCAAAGGTCACAAAAATCGGTTTTTTGCAAATATCTCGCTTCCTATGGTTTTAATGCCATTTGCGTTTATTATAAAAATTGTAGAGAATAAAATTCTCCACAACTTTTGTTCCAAAAAATTTTTTTTATATACACAACCGTTTTTGAGATAGAGGGCGAAGAGTGCGCCGCGCTTACCTATTCACAGCATAATGCAAGGTCGACCGCAAGTCCCGGTAAATAATACGCTGTATAAATTCTATAAATCATTAAAAAATATATAATTATGAATAATTTGCATTGTTTATTAATTAATACATTATATTTAATGATATTTTTCATTTATCGAATATATATTTGTTTAATATTACTTATCTCTCCATAGGAAGCGAGATATTTGCAAAAAACCGATTTTTGTGACTTTTGACCTTGAATATCTTAAGACGCGGACACGAGAATTTATGAGACTTTTGAGACAACTTTTAGAACGCCAAAATAAAGGTTTGTACAAGTTTACAACTTATTATCTCATTCCGAAGTGAAACCTCTAAATGTGACTGGACTAATATGCGGTTTCTAAAACAGTTTTATAACGAGAATTTCTAGGTCGTTGAAACCTAGGTTAAAATAAGATGTCAAAGATATTAATCGTGTTATTTCTTACATAATCCTTTATTCTCGTTTTGGGATATACCACTAAACCTTTCCACTAATACCTTAAAGGGGCCTTTTATACGGTGAGTTCAGTTATCAGTTCCCTTTCCGTTTCAGTTAAATGATCAGTTGAAAAGTTAAAATATGCTATATTTAATCAGTTCAATATTTACACATCACTTTCAACTGATCATTTAACTGAAAAGGAAAGGAACTGATAACTGAACTGACCGTGTAAAAAGCCCTTTTTACCTGTAGTGCCTTCATTTTCATTTTCCAGATGGAAAAGGACAATAAACATAGGGATTTACAGAACCGCCCACTGTTGTCATACACAGCTTCAAAGTAATATATGGGACATGATGAATTTAGTGCTAGGTACCTTATTTTCCATTTCCATTTTAGTTAGTTATCTAGATCTATACCATTCCAGATCTGTTTCATCTTAATTAAGAAGAAATTTTCAAATATCACTGAATATGTTGTAAATTTAAAATAATTTCTAGTAAAAATGATTGCAGTCAATTTTATTTTTTCAAATAGATACATTGTTTATTATAAGTTGCAGTTTTATAGTTTATCGAGTTATAACGTCATCGGCATTTATTAAATAGCCACCCTCTTGGGAACATGATTTTTTTTAGAAGAATCTACTGCACATTTTTTAGTAATGTTTCCAAGGAACAAAAATGTCCTTGTCAACAGAATGGTAGCCAGTTTTCACAGCCCCACAAAAAAAAAAATTATGACCTAGCAATGAGACGAGTATATTCTTATGTATTTTTGATCGCTGATTCCGAATCCGGGGTCAAAAAAAGTCGTACACCGTCAAAAAATAATTTTAGAGCCAAAAAACACCCCCTGAATCGTTTTGTTTAATATTTTCGGGAAAAATTGAATGTATTACGATAAAAATAAAGGTGAATTGCAACGTTCAGCCTATCGGTATGAAACGCATAGTGGGTGAGAACCACCCTCATCTGCCATCAAACCAATTGATAACGACAATGACTGAAAAACATCTAAAAATGTTTAAGTTTCGTTAGGTTTGCAATAAACTGACGTAGAATTCACGTAATACCCCAAAACGACCCCTATAGCGTTATGAGAAACAACCCTTAACTTAAATTACAGTAAAAAGAAAGGAAAAACATAAAATTTGATAACGATTTCATTATATGGATGTTCTTATTTGCAGAGATCCTTATGGCTAGGATATTAGCAGTCATTTGTCACCAATCTTAACACCATTTGGGTGTTACTGACTGTCATTTGTGTTGTTCTTTCGTGTCTCTTTTCAGAGACTAACAGTAGTCTGCTATCATGTGTTCGTCCCATCTTGATATCGTTTTTCCATTTCGGCTATGTCCCGGTGGAAACATTCCCTTGTTCTTCACTATAGGCACCTAAATTTTCCGGGAAATAATCAAGATGGGAATCAAGAAAATGATTGTTTTTCAGTCATTGTCGTTATCAATTGGTTTGGTGGCAGATGAGGGGGGTTCTCACCCTCTCTATGGGGGTGCGTTTCATACCGATAGGGTGAACGCTGTAATTTACCTTTATTTTTATCGTAATACATTCAATTTTTTCCCGAAAATATTAAACAAAACGATTGATTAAAATGATAACATCATTTTCAGAGCGTTATCTCATATATATACCCTATTCAGGGAGTGTTTTTTGGCTCTAAAATTTTTTTTTTGGGGTGTACGACTTTTTTTGACCCCGGATTCGGAATCAGCGATCAAAAATACATAAGGATATACTCGGCTAGTTGCTAGGTCAGAAATTTTTTTTGTGGGGCTGTGTAATGTATTTATATTAACTTTTTTGTGACATAACTCATAACAAAAAACTTATGCAAACATTTTCTGATATAATGATCCCCTTAATATCATCTTAATTTTTTTGTAAATGTACGAATTTAGGATATGACGAGAACATGTACTATAACTTATGTAATCACCGATCAGCTTGATAGTTCTTTGGCATAGATTTACAAAAAATTATTAAATACTCCACCAAAACAATAGCACAGACAAAAATAGGGATGAAAAATGTTCAGCCTATTATGTTTATACTCTGTTCAATCTATTAAACATCGTTTATAATTTATGAAAAAATAATAATACTTAATTAATATTTCATCTATATTTTCTTATCCTGTATTTTAAGTCTAATATTATTATCATATTTCATTTAACAAAACAAGGTTAGCTATTAACGCAACTATTTATAAATAATTGCAACCACTGCACTCTTTAGTGGCACTTTAGGACTTAATATGTGTATTAATTTTTATTTAAACTAGTGTTATTTACATCTGTAGTCAGTATAAATATAATGCTATTTTTCTTATCAAATCAGTCACAATTAAACCGTTGTTTCTCATTAATACTCCTTTACAAACCTAAATTCGGACGTGAGGATGCGTCCAGGGAGTATTACTCAACATTCAAACCTGGACTAGTAATGCCGCTTGTCTCTTTACGTTTGGTTCAGTAGTTCCATTTAAAATCTCGAACCCACTGGTCACGATCCTACACACTCATGTGCGATATGGTAAGTGTTTCCAAAGGGAAGCAAAATTTTTGTTACTTCTTAAAAGTAAGGCTGGGAATTTTCCAGATTTTAATATTCGAATATTCGTTTGAAAAAAATATTCGAATAATCGGATTATTTGAATTATTCGAATAAGTATTCGAATTATTCGAGTATTCGGATATTCGAATAATTCGAATTATTCGAATACCTATTCGAATAATTCGAATATTCGAATACTCGAATAATTCGAATTATTCGAATAGGTATCCAAGTAATCCGGATCCTCGAATATTCATTATTAATAGGTATAGCACTGAATACTAGTGAATAGTGAATACTCTATTTGAGTATTTGGTTGGATAGACCACAATAATAGTCGTGACGTAATCCACTAAGCAGGCAATTTGATTTGCTTTCCATACCCACAATAGGGTATGTCTCCTGTACATGTGCTTTAAGGGTCAGAATTATTTAGTTAGTATTTTATTTTAGGATTGATGCGCTATTGTTCACATTTAACTATTGAAACTTAAATAAAACGAAAACAGAGCTAGTTTATTATACTTCTGTCATAACTATTTTTCCTTTTCGAAAAAAATAAAAGTGCTCTAAAATTAGAATGTTTTTAAAAAAGACGTAGATTGTGAAGGTTAAACAAATACATGAAAAGTCAATAGTTAAATATTTACAGGTTTTCCAAAATTTTAAATTTAATTTTGACCCTTAGTACAGTAAGAATAAGGTCGAGGCGAGAAAGAGATGGAATAGTTTGACTAGGAGTAAAACATGCCACTAATGTGGTCTATTTATATATTTGGATTTAAGAATAGATACCTACCTATACCTGCTATCTACCTACTTTGGTTGGATGCATACTGCATACCTATTCGTACATAATTTAATAATATAATTTAATATTCAAATTTACTCAAATATAATCGAATATTCGAATACTCGAATATATTCGAGTATTCGAATATTCGAATAATCGAGTATTCGAAAATTCGAATATATCGAGTATTCGAATATTCGAATATGTTCTAATATTCGAATATATTCGAATATTCGAATATATTCGAATATTCGAATATATTCGAATATTCGATTATTCGAATATATTCGAGTATTCGAATATTTTGAATATTCGAATAATTTCCCATTAGAATAATTCATATTCGAATACTCGAATATTCGAATACTCGAATTATTCGTATTCGATTCCCAGCCTTACTTAAAAGGCATTCCAAACTCTAGGATGAAACTGGAACATGAACGATCAAGTCCATAACATCAATAAAGTGGTTTACGTGTGCCCTCATTCAAAAATCATCAAAAATCTTAGTAATTTGGAGATCTGTAGATTGGCAAATATTTTGATGAATGTATGGAAGCTCACATTACTGGTAACATACCTGGTAAAATTTAAAAAATGCGTAAGAAGGCTTTATGTTCATCTGTATACTGCAATACAATGCTTAACCGTAGGGTATATATGTTGAATTACTAGCCTGCTCTTATCTAATTATTAAATCAATTTACAAAATCATAATAATAAGGATAGTTAAATATCCTCGACATAAAAACATAATCTCATTGTAAACCCAGGTATACAAAACGTATCATTAAAGCTTTTAATGTTATAATATTAATAACTGATATTCATATCTGAATACAAATAGGTGGTATATAAATATTAGTTAATAATATTATAACATTAAAATCTTTAATGATACGTTTTGTATATCTTGGTTTAAATTGAGAATCAATTTAATAATTGGTAATTTCCGGTACTTTTTGGCCTTGTGATGGTGTTTATTCAATATTTCAATACAAATATACGATTCCAAGCATTTATATAACATATGTTATACATGATTACCCTTTTATAAGAAATCTCAGACCTAGTTATTGTTTTAAGTAGTACTCCAAGTTACAATTTAATTATTGGTTTGGGTTCTTTTGGTTGACCATCAAAACGAACTGAGAAAAATTATATGTCATAGGAATCATTGAGAAGCTGATTATTTTATATTATGATTTGTAGATAACATACTTAAATCAGTCTTATAGTTATTTGACGTTAGCAAAATGAATACATGTTCCGCCACAACTTATTTTTTTGTTATGAATAATTTACCAAAATGAAATCTCGTTTGGTTCAAAATCCGTTTAATGTATGAAATGCTCTTAGTCGCAGTAACATATCAATCTGGGTTAGGAAATGAAGTAATAATGGATAAGTTTCAACTGGAAAGTCAACCGGAAGACATCGATCTGCATGTAATCTGGAAAATGAGGTAAATGCGAGGGAACCAATTGTTCGTAAATCGTAGTACAAAGTGATCTATTGGTAAATATGCATAACATCTCATAGATATGCACAAATGCTATAAAAATGTTTCTTGTCGCACATTGGAGAAGAAGAAAATGATTTTGGATTAGAGCAAGATGAGGCAACTAAGATTCATTGCAAACAATGTATTTCGAATGTTACGAGAAGACTTTACACATCGGGTGATATCTCACAGTGGTGACATATATTGGCCTGCAAAATCCCCAGATCACAATTCTAGACGAGTTAACGAGCCGGTAGCAACTAACTCCCTAATTTAAGCTTGTAGTTTGACAGTAAAATGTTACTACTAACTAAACATTACTTGCATTTGACGGCGTCTGCATAATTGAGGCTATAGCATCCCAAATGTAGATACCATATTTGTTTTTTTTTATGAATCCACTAAATTTTAATTTTACTGGTATTTTTTAAATACGAAGTGAAGGAATATACACTCAACCGCAAAATTAAACGGACACTAGGTTTTCTTATGGCAAATTTGTGAAAACGCTCTGTATATTGATTTAACATGGATACACACATGTAAACACATGAAAGAAATAATGTTCGTGATTTTTGGACTTTCACGTATCACGAGAATAATTTTTTGTTACCTATTTTTTAGATCTCTTTCAATCGTCAGCGTTTTACTTGCTTTATACAACTCTTTAATTTGATTCGATTGCTGTTTCTTGTGTTTCTGAGGTTTTCCGAAGAGAAGAGGACAGTTTTATTGTGAAAAATTTCATAATGAGTCCTGAAGAAGCCGCTCAAGCTGTTGTTTTACATAATGATGGACGCAGCATTCGATATATCGCTAACTTGCTTAGGATCCCTCGAAGCACTGTATTTGTTGCAATACAAAGGTTCCGAAAAACTGGTTCTTACTCAAGAAAACCTGGACAAGGGAGACCTCAAGCAACAAATGAAGTTGAAGACTGATTTCGTCGACTTCAAGTTCTGCGAGAACGGACACTTCCTGGTACAGCTTTAACTAGAACATTGATAGATGATACCTTGCTTTCATCCGATTCTGTACAAAAAAGGTTGAGAGAGCAAAATTTAACACCGCAGGTAGCACTTGGAATTTGCGCAAACTCATGCCGATTGGGATATGGACGAATGGCCATTCGTTCTCTTCACGGATGAGTCTCATTTCACAAGGTATTCACCTGATCGTCGCCAAAGAGTGTTTAGACGGCCTCGAGAACGATATGCCCAGTGTTGCTTTTCTCTTAGAGTACAGTTTGTTGGTGGAGGTGTGATGATATGGGGGGTATTTCTTTTGGAAGCTCGTATGGCCCTTGTAATATTTCGGGGAGGTAGCCTCAATGCTAAGGTATATCAGGAGGTATTTAGAAGACCATGTTGTACATTTTCTCCTATTGCAGGATAATGCGCGACCGCACATAGCCCGGATAACTCGCCAGTATCTTCACGATGTTGGTATTCAAGTACTAGGGTGGCCATCTAGGAGTCCTGACCTAAACCCGATAGAGCATATGTGGGACAATCTAGGCAGATGGATTAGGCAGAACTACGGCTGGAACAGGTACTGCTGAATGAATGGGAGCAGATACTCCAAGATGAGATTGCTGCTTTGATACACAGCATGCCACAAAGAATGCGAACTGTCATTCAAGCTGAAGGAGGAAATACTCGATAGTGAGACATGTTCTTTCGCAGTTCTCAAATATTTCTTTTTTTTCAAATTTGCAGAAAATGTATTTTTTATGTTAATAAAGTGACTCTTTCGTTTATTTTGTAATGTAATATTTATTCTTGAAGATTCAATTAAAATCAATTTGATTCAAATTGAAATTTTCCTGAAAAACCTAGTGTCTGGTTATTTATGCGGTTGAGTGTATTATATTAATTAAAAACTATTTGAAAATCTTGTTTCTTCTCCATAAATTCAAAAGGAACCACTGCAACACGCTGCCGTAAAAACACTTGCGTGTTACATGATTTTACAACACCGTAATTATCTAAAAGGGTCAATAGTTGAAGGTAAATATTTAAAGTATATTCAGTAATACATGACGCTGGTTTAACTAAATGAAACGCAGTAGACAGGTAAATATTTGACCTTAAAAAAAGAGTTCGTGGTTGCACTGAAAGGCCTATATGAGAGGAATCAATGAATAATGGATATATCTGCCCCAGAGACGTCCTTAAAATACGAAAAGGAGGAAAACTTCAACGCTTTTACGGCGTGCACTTTTCTCGCTTTCTGTTTGAAAAAGTAGGAATCCTCAAACAAGTATTAAGTGATCAATTGGTTTTTTACATTTCTCCGTTCGACAAGAATAATCACAGAAGAACTTTGTAGTAAGTGGTGATTACTGGAGTTAAAGTAGTCTTTTAGAATACTCTGCATCTTGTACGTTACAGTATACAATTTTCGATATAAAATGTGTATTAGATTTACTTAATGATGCAGTTTTATTTAGTTCTTCCGTAACTTTCCAATTGAGTGAAATTATTGTACACATCCCACTAGTGAGCACCTGCTTTAAATGGAACAGGTAAATCCTGAAATCTAGAATATTTGATTTGACATTAGCACTGTATTCCGCCAAGCATGTCGACATCACCTGGTGATAATTAAATCTAAGTTTAAGATAAGAACGGAGGCAAATTGTTCGTAATTATTGTATAATTATCCAATAGAACGATATATTTAGTATAGGCCTTTTGCAGTATTCACACTATTTCCACATATGTTTTATGTTGTATTTTCAGTTGACTTTAAATTGCTGATATAGTATATTCTGTGCTTATTCTCAAATGCATGCTGGACAAAACTAGAAGTTTCTGTTATTTTGTATTTAAGACGATCTATGTGCTTTTTAAACCTAGTCCTAATTGATCACCTCGGTTGTCTAACATACATTAAATTGTTACAACTAATTTCGTACATCCCAGACTTTTCGGTGATACCAGTTTCGTTTTAATGTATTTCCAGAAAGATAAATAATAATCATACTTTTCTGTGAATATGAAACTAAAGCTGTAGGTAAATCTGAGTTCACGTAGAATTGAGGTTGAAATTAATCTTTCTCATTTTATATAAATATTTTGTTCCTTTCGTTGATGAAATAACTCCACACAACATACTGACTGAATTTTTCTACTTTTGGAGGTCATTATACATAGGTTATATATTTGGATTGATGGTATGTGAATACAGTTCATTTTGATAGTAAGAGAGGCAGGCAAATGATTGCCATGCAAGCAGGCACAATGTAGATCATCAAATATTTTCCTCATTTTTCATTTGGTTTATAAATTTTGTAATTCTCATTCTAATGCTCTGGATTATTTGCTAATAGATCCTTAATGAGGATAAGGCAGTGTTTCAAACAGTCAGATCCAATCATAATAATAATAATAATAATAGATTTATTGCCCAACAGAATACTCCAGTTACAGGACAATTCTACGAGATATAATATATAAACATGGGCGTAATATGGTCATAAAAATAATTTTAATGACTGTAGGTCGTCTAAAGTTCGTTATAAGGTTATACCCACAACTATCGAAACTCCTTGTCGTGTGAAGGTCATATGGTACGCATAAGATAATTAATTGGACGCCAAAAGTGAATGGTCTTGAGGTGGTCGTTACAAGGTCGTAAAGAGGTCATTGTCTCCTACAATACAACCCTTGTCATGACTTAAGGAATATAGTTGTATAAGTGTCGTTGAAAAAATAATACTTTATTATGACCTTGTAGATAGTTGTACAATGGTCATTAAGAAATGTGATAAGACCTCAATAGGACTTTGAGACAAAATAGTACCTAAAATTGTAGGGAGTTATAAAACAGGTTATATTGATTTTGAATACGACCTCTATAAATGAAAATATGGCGTCCAAAAATTGATAGCAGTAACAGAGTTTATATTAACTATCTCGACACGGCCCATGAACAGAAATATGACGCTCCAAAAAAGTGGTAGTCGTAAGAGAGGTTCAATACTACCTGGGTATGATTCATGAATCATTAATAAAAATCGACAAATTTTTTGCTGTCAATGTTAGTCTATAAATAAATGTACGGGAATGAACATCTCTTACAAAGTTTAAAGATGAGTTTTTCCTCACATTTTTTTAAACCCCCTAAGCCCAACCAACCAGTTTTTAGATAAATATAAGTAGTCAATATTATATCCGACGATTCTTTTCTTTTTGGAAAGCCCGAAAACCCAGTTTTTAAGTAAATGCCTGCGTGTGGTCAAAATTTAATAATTTCGCTTCATCGATTTAACTCCACCTCCCACCTAATTTTCTCCTTTATAGAGACCTCAGCGCCTCTCCGGTTGCAAAAGACCCTAGAAACAGCTCTGATCGCGCATCGCGCATAACCTCAACAAACTATATAATTTTACAATTTCGGAATCCAAATTTGTTTAACTGATTTGCACCAAATTTCTATGACTATTAAATGATATCAAGTGTGCTTATCTGCTATTTGTTACTTTTTTCATCATACAATTTGGACGAGTCACCCATGCGAGTTCATGAAACCGTCGCAGATGTAAAAATAAGACTAAAAGTAGTTTAAAACATGCAAAATGACAATATAGTCATATGAAATGACAGATGTCGCATGAACGGTGTGAACACGCCATTGGGCCGTGCGTCTGTCATATTACTTCTGAATAAATAAGACTCTATGATCGTTTCAAAAATATAAAATGACTAGAGTAATTTAAAAATAGTCTACAATAATGAAGTTGCTTAGTGAGTTAGTAGTTAGTTTTCTTAATAGTTCTCTATAATTGCTTAAATAAATATTACATGGAACATAGAGGCATAAATTAATTTACATTTATATATTTAATATGGCTACGACTTTATATGACTGCTTAGTAGTTTCACATATAAATATATAACTAATATGTTGTAAGCAATTTCGGCCATATTTTTTGTAGAAAATTTGGGGTTCATGTTTAACTTTAAATTTAGTTTGTAGGTTTATTACATAGAAATTTTATTAGAAAATACATTTCTTCAATATTATCAATTATGCTCTACAAATATGTATATATTCTAACCTTTTGAACTCAATATTTAAAATACGTTTGTTTTTTTAGATTTCTTAAATTTTCTTTGACTTTCATTATTTGGAATGCAAGTTGTATTTTTTCGGAATATCTTTGCCACTTTTACAGTAAAAAAAAATTGCAGCAGTTTTGGCATCATAACATAGCTAGAAAGCGATTTAAATATTTAACATATTCGTATAATAACACCTCGTACCTAGGTACTTAGTTTCATACTTAATACAGTTTGATTATTGACGATTTATTTATCACTTCTGTAAACGGATGAATACAAGACATACGTATGGGTAAAATATATACAATACATACTGGTTCGTTCTTTTGTCGTGCTTGAACAAAAATCCATCATAGGTCGTATCTAAGTCATATCAAAAATTGTTACGACCTTATAATGACTCTATAACGACCTCTACACGACAATATCACAATCAATTCTTAGGAGACGACCTAATGTTCTATAAAGGTCATGTCCAATTAAGTCACATGAAAGTCATATGAAAACTCGTGACAAGCCTTTTCCAACCGTTCAAATTTGGTGGTAAAAGGGTTGTAAGAAAATCGTCACGTCTAAATGCAAGGTGTATATTAGGTCATGACGATGTCGTTACGTTTCTTATAAGACTGAAAATGTTACTTGGGTCGTGTTGAAGATAATGTGATGTAATTATATTTTTACTGAAGTATGATGTTATTATTGTTCGTTTGATAATAATTTCATGTTTTTATAGTTATAAAAATCATAAAAGTATATTTTTTCTATTTATTCCTCTTTTCACTTGTTTTCCTAGCTATTAATCAATTATTAGCGACATTGTGGGTATCAAATTGTCTCAAATGTTTTTGGTAATAAATCAAAAACTAGAGGACCAATCATACTATAACTTTTTAAAATCAAGTTTTCTAAAAGGCTGATTTGCGTGTAAACATCCTTCTTCCTACCCTCTTTTTTTAGTGGTACGTCATAGGATGACTTTTTTAGTATAACTGTATTTTATAGAAAATTTAATTATACAGCTTTTTCTTATCTTGTGTCTTTTTCGTTTGAGTAACCATTTTCAGTTCAAACTGGAAATACTAAAAACATTTGAAAGACTATTAATTAAACAGTGAAATAATAAAAACCTAGAAAAATCGTTTATTTTATCAGTTACTTCTTAATTCCAGTTTTACATAAATAATTATTAAAATTTTATTTCACAATGTGCTCAAAATGATTCCCATTTTCTTGTATACAATATCTCGCTCCCTTTAGAAGAGAAAATCTCACATTCTGAAAAACGCCAGGGATGTTTCTAAATTCCTCGGCTGACTGCTGAATTCTTTGTCGCAGATGTTCAACGCTCTCTGTTGGAATAGAGTAAACTTTGTCCTTCATGACTCCCCAAAAACAAGATCAATTGGGTTTAAATCAGGTGACCGAACCGGCCAACTGATTGGAGCATCTGCTCCTCGGCCTATCCAACGTCCTGGAGAACGCCTTGATAAGAATTGCCTAACTTGCAGGCTACAATGGGATGGAGCACCGTTTTGTAAATACCATATGTTTTGCCTAATATGTAGACTTACAACTTCTAATTGTTCAGGCAATTCATTTTCTGGGAAATGTAGATAGGTAGCTCCTTTTAAACGATTTGGAAAGAAAACAGGTGTAATTAGAGATTATCAACAATCCCCGCCCAAACATTAACCGAAAAATTACGCTGAAAATGCGATTCTCTCTTTGCATTAGGATTTTCTTCAGACCAAATGTGATCATTATGATGATTTGTAATGCCATTTCTATTAAATGAGGCTTCATCAGTTGATAAAATGGCGCTTACAAAACTTACATTTCTCGTATTTTTTCAGAAGCCAGTTACAAAATTCCATTCGAGAACCATAATCTTGGGGTTCCAATGCCTGTACAGTCTGTATATCAAATGGAACTAGTGATTGTTCTTTTAACGTTTTTTCATACGATACTCCTACTTGAGAAGCTATTTTACGCACACTGCTTTCAGGCCCTTCTAATACAATATCTAAAATTTCCTCTTCGACTTCTGAAACTAGTGCAGTCCTATGTATGCCACATTTCCCAGCACGATCATCTGATAGAGTTCCAGTTTCCCGTGCACGACGATCGACTGCAAAAAATATGCGCCTATCGGGATGTCGATTGTTTGGAAACTTTTCCTCATAACGCCAAGCTGCAGCAGAACCATATCCATTACATTCGCCTAGTATTCTAATCATATCTACTATTTCGCTATTAGAATAACTCATATTACTTGCCATTGTTAACAATAATTAATATGCATTAAATTAGTTTAACTAAAATGACAGTTGTCAACTATCTACTGAACGTTCACAGATGCCTTTGATTTTCCTCTGCATTTTAATTAAATTAAATTAAATTTATTATTGTACCGAAATGATATTTTGACCTAAAAGTAAGTACACGGTACTCGTAAGTACTTTTAGAACTGAAATTAAGAAGTAACTGATGAAATAAATGATTTTTCTCGATTTTTATTATTTCACTGTTTAATTAACAGGCTTTGTAATGTTTTTAGCATTCGTTTCAATTGAAAATAGTTACTCAAACGAAAAAGACACAAGATAAAAAAAGCTGTACAATTAAATTTTCTATAAAATATAGTTATACCAAAAAAGTCATAGGGGTACCACTAAAAAAAAGAGGATAGGAGATGGTGGTTTACCCGTAAATCAGCCTTTTAGAAAACTTGATTTTAAAAAGTTTTTACTTTAAACTATTACCCTTTGGCGTACGTTTCACTGTACCGAAATTGAAAAAAATATCTACAACCATTTGTACAATATTAAAAAAAAACCAATATTTTTATTTCCAACTTTAGAGGGCTGTATCTTCATAGGGGTGCGATTTTGGATAGTGGTAAATTAGGTTGATTCAACTTTTTTGACGCACAGAGTCCGTGGTTAAGTTATTGACATACATTTTAATAACACCCTGTATATATCTAAAATCTAAAACTTCAAATACACAGTTGAAATTACGGTGTAAAATTTTACACCAAACTGACACCTCACATATAGGGACACACCTATTAGGTGTATACTAGACACCTATGATACGGAGTAAAATTTTACCGTTATTAATGTGTAAAATGTTTACACCTTTGAATTGTAAAATTATACATTATTTTTGATTAATTTGAAATTTGTTTACCTTATATTTATTAAAAATGTAAGACGAAAATATTGTTAAGAGTAATATTCATAAGGGATGGAAAACACATTAATTTTAAATAAACTAGAAATATGTGAAAATATCATGAATTTTATTACATGTAAATGCCACATTTCAGATAACTCAATTAATTGTACACTGTACACTATATAGAGTGGAAGATGCGTTTTGCCATTTGAACTAAAAAGCTGTGAATGACGTAAACTAGGTATATTTAAGCCATTCTTCTTCTGTAGTAGATTTTAATCATCCACTCCATTCTCATTTTTATGTTTTTCTTTGTGTTCTACAGCTGCAGCTCATAGCACACAAACCGTCACTGAAGATAACAATATAAAATATCTACCAAAGGCACGATTTCGTATATTGCATGATCATTAACTGATACTGACTCTTTGATTCCCTTCCTTCAGATATTTAATGCATTCACAGAAACGTAAAATCACACTACGCACGGAGTGTAATGTACGAAAATGTAGTATTTTATATCGTTTCTAATCCAAAAAATGGCAAGATTTACTCAATAAATGAGTGTATTTTTTACAGTATCGAATGGTGTTTGATTTTACACCAAAATGTGTACATTTTTGCACAAAATTTTTACAAAAAAAACACGGGTTAACATTTATGTGACACCCTGTATGTTTAGGGAAATTTCAGATAAGAAAAAGAAAATGAAAATCGGACGACTGGTGAACGAGATACTAAAGATTTAATACGAAGGATTCCTTAGTCCATATTACTAGGATGATTATTTTGGTTGGCCACATGTCTTTGTAATCAGAGAACTATCCAAAATAATTATACTGTTTCCAGTTCTCCCAAGAGGGAGGGTAATGTGCACCCACTGGCTCATGGTCGGCATTATCTATTTTTCGTTTAATTATGACAAAAAATGTATTTGAATGTAGTCATTTCTTTATCAAATTTGTGCTTTACACTAATATATTTTTACGATTATTTGCAAACTTGAATTTTAAGTTGTTAAACTTACTGAATAAAAGACAATGTAAGTTTCTCTCCTGTTATTTCACACGTAATATTCAGAATATTTTCATAACGTTCACATTTCCTTTCCAAATAGCATCTTACGCAGTTTTCACACCTTTTCTCATTTCTTTTTTCCATTATTTTTTTGCTGTATTCACTGAACATTTCCACGTCTATATAACATTATTACATTGACACCTTGACCTACATTCGAAATTTCCCCTTGAAAACTCACCCTTCCTTATTTTATCTGCTTCTGATTTCTCTATGTATTCATCGACTTATAAAATTCTTTTCTTTCCAGAGTAAGGACTGATAAAAACGGCGGGGCTTGGTGTCCTCAAAAGCAAGCAACAACTGAACCTGAAGAATGGATTCAAGTGGATTTGAAAACAGTCCATATGATCACGGCAACGGAGACACAAGGCCGTTTCGGGAATGGACAAGGGATTGAGTTCGCAGAGGCGTACATGCTGGAATATTGGAGGCCGAGGCTGCAGAAATGGATCCGCTATCATGATAGCAAAGGAGAAGAGGTATGTGAACAAAGTCTATTATAAAGGGCGAGAATATACGAATTAAAGGATGATATAAAAAGACGATTGTCTGTTTTTGTTTTTCAACTATTATTTTTGTTTAAATACAATTATTATATTAAATTATAATAATCTAAATTATAGCAAACGGCATTTGCTGGATTTTACGTTATAATCCGAAATATTAAGTACAAAATTGTAACTTTTGAATGATCCATTATTAACTTTTCTAAACATTTTTTTACTCACTTTTTAGTAATTCTAAATAATTCTAAAAATGGAGTAATCCATTCAATACCTTTTTATGATGCACAATATCACTATTAGGCCTAAAATAAAAGAGAATTTCATCAGCTTTCCATTGATGTTCCTTAAATCGTATTTTGTCCTACAGTTTCCTCAGGAATCGCTATGATCAAAATCAAAATGTCAGATTCACGGGTGATCCCAGCAGTATCCTGATATGGATTCTATCTCAGCTTTCAGTCGTGCGATTCTCAATTTTTTTTTGAAGTTTTTATCAAAGTAAAACTTTTTCATATGAACAAGGTTTCTCTAATCCGTAATGGCTCCACATATTCTTTCTAAAACTAAGCCCTAATGTACTGTGATACCACCTCAAAATTCTCAGGGATAGGTAAAATAACTTGCTGGACAAAATGAGACAGTTACCTAGAAGCAACACATACCTTGTGTGTTCTTTCCAGCTCACCTTCAGCTGAAGAAGTTGATGCTGCAATGCAATTTGTCATCCTAATATATGGTCTCTGTGTACCCAAGAAACAAATGTAAACAAAGCCAAACTTGTGCTGCTTGCACAAAAAAGTCGAGACTTGCATAATATTCCACTATGCTTCGTACCCTTAAACAGCAGTAGCTTATCAGATAGGCATATTTAGGTCGTACAAAAATTCATTAAATTGGGAAAATTTATCTAGTTGCCGGTGTATCACATTAGTTCGATTTTTCAACTATTTGTATAATTTCAAAATAAAAACGAATGTGCCGTCGATAACTTTCCGTCAAACTTAGACAACTAGATAAATTTTCCCAATTTAATGAATTTTCGTTATTTGAACTTTAAGACTGTTTTTCTCGATTTTTTTTCAAATATAATATATTGAAAATTTTACACCGTCAGAACCGGAATAAAAACTACTACCAAAATCAATAATAAAAAATACAGGTTGTCATTTAAAAAAAAAGTCGATGACATCATAACTTGAAAAATAAATGACATAAGAAACTGAAAATAGACTGAAAATAGTTCCTGAATCGCTATACCCCTTCGAGATTTTTTCCAAAAAATTAATTTTTTTTAAATGACAACCTATATTTTTTATTATTGATTTTGGTAGTAGTTTTTTATTCCGGTTCTGACCGTATAAAATTTTCAATATGTTATATTTGAAAAAATTCGAGGAAAACAGTCTTAAAGTTCAAATAACGAAAATTCATTAAATTGGGGAAAATTTATTTAGTTGCCTAAGTTTGACGGAAAGTTATCGACGGCACATTCGTTTTTATTTTGAAATTATACAAATAGTTGAAAAATCGAACTAATGTGATACGCCGGCAACTAGATAAATTTTCCCAATTTAATGAATTTTTGTTATTTCAACTTTAAAACTCTTTTTCTCGATTTTTTTCAAATAATACTATATTGGAAATTTTATACGGTCGGAACCGGAATAAAAACTACTACCAATCAGTAAAAAAATATAGGTTGTCATTTAAAAAAAAGTCAATGACGTCATAATTTAAAAAATAAATGACATAAGAAACTGAAAATAGACTGAAAATATTTGCTGAGGTTAAAATCGCTATACCCCTTCGAGCTTTTTTCCAAAAAAATTAATATCAACGGAATTACTGAATTTATGCATTACTTAATTTCCACATAAATCAATGCATAATAATGTTATAATAATATATAAGTATTTATTTTTCTTTTATTTACTGTATTTGTTACGTTTTTTTTTGTATTTGTTTTATGTTTGTAACTTTGTGTGCAATAATGAAATAAATGGGTCGACACTGACCGTAAAATGTGATGTATGTCAATATTCATACACTTATATTTTCCCCAGAATACAAATATATTTCATGCTTCTTTAGCTTATATGAATTAGCAAAAAGATTCTTCAAGATGGGAAGCTTCCAATTTGGGAAGATCCACAGCTTGTGTTAATATAATAGCCAAATTAATTGACAAATTAATTAGTTACGGAGTTATGTTAGTTATTGAAGTAGTCGAGTGGGTAAGAGCGCTTATTCTTACTTTCCTGATAGCGAATATCGGTGGTTCGAATCTATTGCGGGACGATTTGAAAATTTTTAATTTGAAATTTGTTTCCAACTAAGATATGGAACTGCCGATGCCCTAGAGTGGTTTGAACTGCACAGTATACTGTAGGGCCTCATCTCTCTTGACCTAACATAAAATTCTAAATTTTTTAGGAGGTACCTCGGCGACTTGGAAGATGGTTGAGAAAACATTTTTTGATGTAACACTTTTGAGGAAAGTTTTGAAATGGAAATGTTTACTCTCAGGAAGTTGGTAGCCAAGATTTAACCTCGATAATGGTTAAGCCACAAATTAAAATTTTAACGTTACAAATAGTTATAAACGGTTACAAATTAGTTACTATATAGTGAAAAATAGGAAAAAATGCGAAATTATATTGTCGTGTCGCTGCCGAAAAGTTGGCCGCCATAATTTAATAATTTATTACTCGGCTATGATTCAGGTACAAATTTTAATTCATGGGTTACAAATAGTTACAAATTAGTTACTAAATGATGACAGGGAAAAAATGCAAAATTTTAGTACCGTGCGGCTACCAAGCAGTTGGCCGTCATAATTTAATAATTTATTACTCGAAGATGAAGTTACAAATTCTAATTTATGAGATACAGATAGTTATTAAATGATGGTCAGGTGTAAACTAAAAACATTAAAATTTGTGCGGCTCCTGGGTAATTTACACCAAAAATTAGTTTTTTAATATCTACTAACGGGTCTAGTTATAAATTTCGGTATATAAGTTATAAATAGTTAAAATAAGGTACAAAACATAAAAAAACTCATTTGAGGCGGCCAACTTCACGGGCCCACTTTCTCACAGTAAAATTCAATGTCATTTATTTCTATTTCACCATCACTTCTTGTGGTCACAATTGAAAACATGTATCAATTGTTTGGCTTTGTTTGTTTAAATATCAAGTGAAACTTTTCACAATTTACTTTGAACGCAAATATAGAAGAATTTATGAAATATATCCGATTTAATTAACCAAACTTTCATGACCACTTAAAACGACATCAAGTTGGCTACATTTAAAAAAAACAAACATTGCGTCAAAGAGCAGTATCCGGTGTTTTGAAAGGTTTTCAGTGGCTTTTCAACGTTATTTCTGGTACATATGCAATTACTAATAATAACATGACATCTTCTACGGCCATGTGGTCTACTAAAATAAATACAGCACATATGATTGCAGTTTTCATAATTGCTATACCTTCTTAATAAATTTACTCTAAAGTGGAATCTTAATTATCGAAATGCTTTGTGCCAGATTCCTCTTTGATCTAGGGATGTACAAAAAATGAGATATAAATCGTTCAAAATTAAATTTAATGAAAAATGGAAATGTATTCGTAATATTACCGGATATTCTCTTTCATTTTACTTGGAAGAAAGTAATATGCAGTTGATTTTTGCTTTGTTGCTTAGCCATACGTTAAATATACTTACATAGTATATGGCTCCGTGGTCTAGAGGTAACGTACTTGCCTCGAAACTTCGGGGTCCCAGGTTCGATTCCCGGTCGAGGAACTGGGATTTTTCTGTGAGAGAGATTAATCGTAGTATACTCGGATATTGGGTGTGTGTCCATTGTCTCTAAATGTGTAGCCCTCTCCCACACAAGGTCATTCCAGACCTTCAGGGATAAAGGGGGTTGTAATTTCATGTGGTGTTAGTATTGTTATATTATTATTAGTTACTGATTACGAAAATATTTTTCACTCAAAAATCTGGACGTCACCTTTATCATATCGGCACGAGCAACGCCAGTTTAGGACATTGTTAATTTTGAAATAGTAAATACGTGCAAATAGTCCATAACAAGGTATTTAAAGTTTTGAAGCTAATAATAATGTACTGCTCACATTATAAAATCATTGGCGTCGAGGAGTTTTTAGTGGTAAATGTTTGATAAGAATAACTATCTATGTACACTTGATTTAAAAAAAAACTGGTACAACTCTTGTAATCGAAAATCTTAATAGTTTAGTTGTGTGCATATGTCTGTAAATAGGGCTGGCCAGGGATTTCGAGAGGGAGGTGGAGAAGAGGTGATTTACCCCGGACCTGGGTTTTTTGGAGGAGATCGGTTTTCTTTGTGTTTTTAAACTTATTAAACCTTTCTCTTTTATTTTATTCAAATGGAGTTTTAAAAAATAATTAGAAAATAACTTTTTCAAAACATTTTCAAGCCTGCCATATTATTGTTTAAAAAAATTATATTTGTTACGGATAATTCTACTAATGGTTGTAATTAAAATACTAACTGAATAATGATAATTCTATTTTTAAAATAAGAACACAAAAATACCACTTGAGATTAAAAAAAATGTAAACAATGCTAACTGAACATAAAAATACAATAAAAAAAAATAAAATAAATGAACTTCAATTACGTAATACAGAATTAACTAATATTTTGTCATTGCTTCATTAGCGTCTAGAACTGCCTAAAGTCTTGCAGGCATGGACAAAATCAGATTTCTTGCAAGGTCAACTTCTTGCGACAAGTTCTCCCAAGCGTCTTCAATTATCCCTTCCAATTCTTGGGCATTATTTGTTATTATTTATTTAATTTTCTTATGTGTTTCAGCATTAGTCCCCATACATTTTCAATTGGATTTAAATCCGGACTTTTAGATGGCCACGGTAACAACTCTATGTTTTTATTAAGAAACCATTGCCTGACACGATGGGCCGTATGTATGGAGCAGCTGTCTTGTTGGAAAATAAAATTATTTTCCGGAAACACCTCTATTACTGACGGCAACATAATATTGTCTAATATTGCAATATATTTAATGGAATTGAGATGACCACCACTGTTCCAACACACACCTAACCCATTTAGGCTCATCCAAGCCCAAACATTGACTGAAAACCTTCCTGATATTTGTGGATCGAAAGTATATTTTTCGTCGTATCTAGTGGAAGGAGGCCTATATACGCGAACATGTCCATCATTACAGGATTTAAAAACCTTTTTTGTCAGAAAAGACAACTTGTCCCCAGAAGTTTTCATCATTGATTATATAGTTGAGTGCAAAAATAATCCTACCCTGCTTCTTTTCTTCTGAAAGTTTGTATTTTTTAGCCGTTGAACAACTCTTCAAGTCGCTTTGTAGTTTTATTCTTCTGCAAGCAGTAGATACCGAAGCAGGGAAATTTGTCTCTGAAATTGCATTTACTGCAGTCTGAAAAGGGTTTTCTATTAGGTAATTTATAAGATTTTCATCTTGATTATTGCTCTTTCTGGGCCTACCGGAACCAACTTTACGGGATACCGTTTGGTTGGTTTGCCATTGTTTTTTAACACTTATTATCGTGGTTTTACTCACATTGTATTCAGCAGCAAGTCTTCTTATGGACCAACCATCTTCAATTTTAGAAACAATTCGAAATTTTTGAATATCTGTTAGATGTCGAACCATTTTTAATAATGACGCCACTGATTAACGTCAAAGTGACATTTGTAAGATTAATAATATCAATCAAAGGACGAATGATTTACATAGCTAAAAGAAAGTGTAGCAGTTTTTATTGAAATCAACTGTACATTTAATCAGTAGTTTAGCATAGGAAACAATTCATCAATCTCATACGTCAACCGCCTTATTGAGCCAAACCTCACAAAAAAAATAACAATTTTTGCAAATTAGGTGAAGATAATGTTAGTATTTATTATTAATTATTTTTGGGATGTCGGCATATATAAAAATAAATAGAAAATACAAAATAATTTGTGGTAACATGCAAAATGGCAAACATTAGCAGACTTTAGCAAACTTTAGCAGAAAAACACTTCTAAGGAACAAAAATTGATCTATAAATTAAAATGCTTCTAAACAATCGAATTGCTGCATATCGACAAAATAATTATTTTCACTAAATTCTATTAATCAGTAAAATATCTGAACATTTCTTCATAAAGATCATTGACATAAATATTTTTTTTAATTTGCCTTACGTAGACACCATTGAGGGACGAAATATTGTGGTTACCATAATGCTTAGTCTAGAATGGCGACACACCAAATTTTACACAAATACCTCTTGGCATATCGAAAATAAAATATAAAAGCAAAAAAGAATATTCTTTCGATATTAGGTTTCTCAAATTTAAAAAAAAATGTCATACTAAGTAAACAATATCATTACAAAGCTAAGGATTTAATATGTTTTCACTAGACAAATACATAATGAGAATGTCTTAGCTTTACAACTGGTTAAAAGCATACATAAGACATAAGCAAAACAACTCGATAACCTAGAGTATATGACAGTTTGTCGTGCGCTCTATTAAATAACAATAGTAATCATATGCCACCGTAGCAAATACTATGTTTTTGCTATAAAATTTCTCATTAGGCTTAAGTAGTTAAAACTTGCAGTTCCGAGATCCTGCTTTAATTTATTTAATAGCTGTAATAGCGACAATGAACTCTTTGGAAAGGAAATATTAATTTAACTTTCTTAATTTAATTTCATTGCTTAATAGTTCGCGTCAAACCAATCATTTTAATTGTGTAATTCTTGGAATATTTGTAATATCATATTTCTCACTTGTGAGAAAAAAGCATACAGTATAAGTCATATGTTATAAATAGAATGATATTCATTTAAACAAGTATTATTCTGTGATTGTAGACAAATAACAGGTTCACTACCGAAATTCCTAAAATGATTGATTTGTGAATTTTATGGAGGGCCATATAGCATAATAGCATCTAAAATTTTTGTTTTAATCAAACCTACTTTACAGGCTAAGAATGCGTTGAAATTGTATCGCTATTTATCTCTAGGAAGTCACGTTAGAATAATGAAATAATATTAATAATTTTACTTAAAAATTGGCGATTTATGACAATTTATGAACCAAAGTCAAAAAAAATTTAAGTTCGCCAATTTGGCGATGTATATTGTATATAAGAATAAATGTTTTAGATTTGATATACATATTTTTTTTAATTGTGTCATTCGCAAATATTTTAATTTGGTATTTATTTTCACTTTAATCTTACAGAATATACAAGATTGACCCTAGAGCCGTACCTTGTGGCACTGCGTATTTGGTTATCATTGCTGAAGTACAGTTTTTATATTTAACTGTTTGTATTCTATCAGTTAAATAACTCTGAATCTACTTCAGAGCAATTTCACATTTACCTAATTAATCACGAACTACAGAATCAAAAACTGTACAAAAAATCTTATAACCCTTTTTTAAAACCATTTTTATCGAGTTTTTGTGACGACTACTTTAAACTTCTCCTTCAGCACAATTTATAACATTTTTTTCGCAAGCAGGCATATACTAGTCTATATTCATGAGATGATTATTAGACACCGGACAATTTCCGTGCGTGCAGGACCGGTACGTGGGAAAAAAGAAAATAGCAATCATTTGTACGAACAGTTAAAATACATACCTCGAGTATCTTTGCATTTCATGAAATCTCCTGTACTCTGTTCAACGCATTGGTACAGATTGCAAGGTATGGGCCAGACAAGTTACATAAATCATATTTGGGACACGGATCGTAAAAGCCTGGCAGTTTTACACATACACTGTGTCCCGGGCTAGATGTAATAAAAGGTGTAACGAACAACAAATTGTGGAATTTTGGAATGGCACTTGGGAATTCAGCCCTGGTTGTTATAAAACTAAGATATATCAGGAATTAGTTGATCGGTGTTTTTTAATAAATTAATATATTATTTAGAATTTTTATAAATTATATTTGCAAGTTGATAGTACTCTGATATCACAAATATCTTTTCTAAAATAAATTGTTTTTAACGTATTATCTTATTTACAAGAAAAAACTGACTACTAGTGAAAAAGGTGGCAATTCCAACAAAGTAAATTTATATTTCTAAAATTTGGCAAGTAGCACAACTTGTATTCGAAACAACTTTTTTTAATGGAATTTTTTCATATATTAAGAAATAAAAATAGTGACGATTTTTATAAATTGACATATAAGATACCTTGTATAACATCAATTCGACCCCCAAAGTACTATTTTAATGGATTTGTTTCATATATTTAAATATAAACGTAGTTTATTAATGACGATATTTATATATTAACATATAAAACATCCTGTATAACACCAATTCAACTCACTATTGATATATCATAGTTTTACACTAAGGAAGACTGATTACTGAAGTGTCATTCCAAAATTCGAAAATTGTTTGTCCTTTACACTCTTGTTACATCTATTCTAGGACACATTGAATATGCCGCTGCGTCTGATACAGGCAGTAAAACATTTTCACTTTTAACACCAGTATTACATAAAGCATTTACCACTATTTTCTCAACTGTTCTCATATTGGTTTGCAACATCCGTTTACTATATATTAACAAGATAGGTGCAATCTGAATGGCGCTTAAAATACGCATAATAACATTAATGATTTTATATCAGCTCGGTGAAGTAGTTGGCTAGAACAAGTATACTGTCCATCATGGCTGCGAGTTTGAATCCTGCCACCGGCACTGACAATTTCGGTGAGAATAGTTGTGTGCACGTTTTTTTCCGTAAGTGTAACTCTCGCCCGAACAGTTTTGGCTTTGAATTCGGGGGGTTATCTAATTTCTGTCGTGTGCATTTATTTATTCATGTTCCTTAAAATCCATGGCTTCCTCAACACAAATCCACAGGTATTGATTTTTCGCGTCCTTCGTGATATTGTTGACAAAGTTGTTACTATTTATTTTTATCCTTGTGCCAGCCAACTGCGCACTCCGACGTATATAGATAAACTGATTCTGAATAAGAAATACGGTCTGGATCTCGCTGCGCACGCACAGCTAGTCTCCTTTCCTATAGCATTCACGGAAATTTTCCGGTGTCTAATGATTATGTTTAATTAATATTAGTATCTTGAAGAAATCGAACCAGTAACTATAAATAGGTCTTTTAGTGCTTTTGTTGATGTATTATCTTCTACACCTAACGGGTTTAAAATAGTTTTCAAACGTGGCAAACCATTTTTTTTAGTTTAGGTGTTCCCTAAATTAAAAATGTATGCTTTTCGATAATTTTGGTTTTATTTATTTATTTATTTACGTTTTTTTAAATCCGCCTCCCCTCTTTATTTAACACCAAAGCTATTACATGTACTAGTACAATACATATATGTACACCGAAACAACATTCTGATGATGAACCGACGATGTTGTTGTTCTGAACTAATAGTCGGTGTGCGGCGTAAGAAAAACGTCATATTTTCCCATATTTGTACTAATCTGGTCAATAAAATATGGGTCGATTCGACGTAGAGGATCGGCTTTAATCGGTGTGATTACTGACCAAATGTTCACCAAATTTTACGTCGGCTTATGTTGATCGTTAGATTATTACCAACTTTATTTAAAATTTGCCTTTAATCTGACTACGAAAGTCGAGTTTCGGTAGTGAATCTAACCAACTTTGTGTATTATTCTATTTGTCGTACCTACCCACGTATATAAAATGGATGAAGATTATTTATCGTTGAGTACGTATTATATACAAAATACTTATGTCGAATAAAATTTTAATAAATCTGGTGTGGTAAAAATTTAAAAAAAACTAATGAAAGAAATTATATATATGAAGCAGGTTGAAAATATATAGTGACCCCATAAGGATAATGTTTATTTTAAGATTAAAAAGTACTATTTTTATTTTTTTACTTTTAAAAATTATTTTTCTTTTCCAAAGAAAAAGCAATTGAAATATTGTATAATTAATTTTATTAATAAATAAAAAAATTTTTGCTTAATTTATTTGAAAAAATAGGCAAATTCTGTGTATCCAAAATATTTGTAACCACATAATCAACATGGCCGCCTATTGTTTCCTTCTGTGGAACCAGAAAATATGGCGAAGTCGGGAACGATTACATAGCTGACTACTTGTTGTGGTAGTTCCAAATAAATACACGAATTCCGGTTTAAAGTTGTGATAAGTGAAATTATTTTATTATTTTTACTAATAGCGACCACGAGCTTAAATAATTTTATCTGTATCAACTTTAAGAAGACTCACGTGCAGAAATCTGCACTAACACTAACGTTAATTCGAAACAATCACGCCAACACCGACCCTGCGTTGCAGTTGGTGTATAATTCTTAACTAAATATCTACCGATAGATGCATTACTGACATTAATTTTGACATATCCCATATATCGGAGTTATTGTCCCTCATCAGCGTGGTGTTCCAGATCTATCCCATCCTAGATCCAATTCTTAGCTACGATACGCTGATGAGGGGCAATAACTCCGAAACACGTGTCCGTAGCTGCATTATTGTTTTTCTTTTTTGGGGGATATGCCACTAAACCTTCTTTGTATTAATTTTGAGGTTATGTTAAGCCGAGGACCAAAAGTCTCACACTAACGTCTAGCCGACGTTGCCAGACGACTCCATAATTAATAGTATCTATTACGTCAGTCAACAACGTCTAACCAACGTTATTTATAAATTCGGTAAGTTGATTATTTATAAACTACTATTTCCAAGATTTTTTTCTATAGAAGGCCGATTATATATATCATAGCTTCTTTGTTCCTGTAGTTTTGTTACTGACAAAATATTTTTTGGATACACCCTTATCCTCATATTACAATGGTTCTCCTCTTCTTCCCTATTCATTGTATCTTATTTCTTCAAATGAATTCCGAAGTAAGAAGTCATGGTACATATTCCATCACATATTTTTTTTCTCTTGATTTAATTTTAATTTCTTATTATCGTATTTTTTGGAACACTTATTTTTCTTCTACCTTGACAAGGTACTTTAATTGACGAGCCACTGAAACAAAATTAGAAATTAGGAGCCATCATGGTATGGATATAAAGAGCATATTAAGAAGAGAGAACAATCCACCGTAGTACTACATTAAGTCACAATAAGCCTACTGATGGCCCAGAAGGACCCATTCACAAAAAAAAAACAAAAAAAAAGTACGACATTAAATTGTCTGTTTTTTGAAATTTCATTATATTAAACCTTATTAGTGTTCTACTCCATTATTACCAACCACACTATTTTCGCATTCAGCTCATGCAATGGAAATTTAAAAATTAAACCTATTATAAATAAACTCGTTAAAGTAACAAATAGTATAATTTCAAAAGCTCTTTACTTGCAGTCCGCCATGGCTTCCGTCTTTATTTCATCCTACACTATGTATGACTTATATCTTTCACCGCTAATTGGACGTAGAAAACGTGCTCACTCAGTCTCATTCCTAAACGTGTGCTGGAAATATCAAATTGCACATAAAAAATAATGAACCGTTTATCGTTGCAATTATATTTTAGTGTCTATAGATATTTTGTGATGACATCGACCTTTTGTTTTTTTCTCTTATGGCAAAAACGGGAATTTTATGATAAAATCCATAATATTTTTAAGTATTACAATCAAAGCTTTTTAAGAAAATTTTGAGAAATTAAGGAACAATTTGAAATAAATACAGGGAAAGTCAAAATATGTTGTTTATTTTCTTTTTCAAATAACAAATAAATAGTCTTTTAGCTTGTAACTTATATTGTTGATAATAATTTAAAAAGTAGACTTTAGATAACTATTTCACAGATTTTGTTCGCCGTAAATAACGCGGTCTATAATTTTTTTAAAAGTTCAAATTTATTTTCTCACATAACCTATCCTTTAGTTATGAGTTAGAATAATTAAAAAAAGTGTATAAACTAACAAAGTTATAAACCGTATAAAAAATTGTTGGTTTTTTAGATCACCCGGTATACAGGGTGTAGCAGAAATACATGTCTCAAATTTAGATGCGATTCTGGGCAGTAAATACTGGTGATATGATTAATTTTTATTTATTCAAAAATTCTTCCTTAAAAAAAGTTATAGATCTTCAAACAGCGCCTTGTCGGCACCTAATGATATACGCTGAACTAAATTTTGCATGACAATAAATATCTGATGTGGCCAGCACATAACTTTCTTATACCAGTATATATCATCCCGATCTAAACAAATCATATGTTAGAGTTCCTCTCGACGACAAGCGCCAGCCAAGCCCATTATTAATACAACTTTCAACATTAAAAACTTTTCATCTGGCGCCTGTGGTAAAAACGTTAGACATCTGCTCTGCCAAAATCTTTAGATTTCATAGCTCTATACCCAGTGGATTGTCTTTTCAAAAAAGCTTTTACTTTTTGATAATTGGATACATCTACATTATCCTTTACATTCGAAACTGCTTTAAGCATCGAAAACTTGGACCAGAGACTTGAGCCAGAGACTTGAACATTTTAAAGTTTTTTGCTTTTTCAGATAGATAAGTCAAAAGAACAGACAGATATGTTACTCGCAGTTTTCTGCTTACACCAGTGCATAAATTAATCATATTCTTTTTCGTACAATTTTCTAGATTTCGCAGGTAATAAATCTAAAGTTACAGCAATTCCTTGCTCCCTGATTTCCGGAGGAGTACCAGAAATAAAATCTTCCTCATTATCACTCATTTTGTTCCAAATAATAATTATTGTAAAGTAGAATGTGTCAAATGCAACATTTAAATCGTTCAATATTTAGTTGTTTTATTACTGGTTTCTATGGAAACAGCAATAGAATTTAGTCGTTACGACAAGGTAACTTTGTCAATTTGCCATATTTTTACAAAATTATACTGTTTTCTAATTTCGAAGGGCGATACAAAAAATTTTGTATATAACTCGAGACTAAAATGTACGAGTATAAACGCCCCACCATTTTAACCACTTGTTATATAAAATACTATAAAAATGTGTTTTTCAAAAAGCTCGTACATTAATAAATATAATAAATCATCATTTTGTATTTAATTTAAATGAATATAATCTGAAGAAAATTTTACCAACAAAAAACGATTTTATAAAATTTGTACAATTAGTGTTATGTTAAATTATAAAAAATCCTAAAAATAGATAAAATTTTTTAATTAATTTATCTAGTATTTTAATTAATATGCAGCAAATTGTTGGTTTACGTAACACGTCTTAATTTAGTAGAAAACATTGACGTACCAAAAAAAGAGTAAGACTACAAATTCATTAATAAATTATTTCATGATTTTAAATAAGGATATTTATTCGCTACTAACCTTAAGAGACTGAAGATAACACGGCAGTGAAACAATTATAAGGAAATAAGTTCAATATATTTGTTGCTCGCGGTAAAAAAAATCTGGTAAAGTAACGTATCACATGGACCTTCTACGAGTAGTGGCACAGATATAAATTAATCTAAAAAAATGGTAATGACTTAAAATTCACCATTGTTACATTACGGCGTTATTTGAAAGAAAGGGGAAGCATATGAAGTGGTATTTATTTTACAAATCTGTGAATATTGTACATTTCTATTCAAGCTGCACATCTCAGAACATCTAAAAATACAAAATAAATACACAAAGATTACTTTTTAGGTTATCATGTTAGCCTGTAACTGTATGTTTAATTAATTTATCTACGTTGTCGGTGTTTTTATAGGCTATTAAACAAATTAATTTGAGATTTGTTAAGATCTTTGTTACCGTACTAGTGCAGTTAATGATTCCATTACCGCACCGTTTTTTCTAAATCAAGGAATGACATAAATTGAAGCAGATTTTATTTATTTCCATTGCAAGTCGTACATCAATCACGTTGTTAAAACTGAAAGGAACTTCTGAATATTTCGTAAAATTTTTTGTAATCTTAATTTGTCTTGCACATAATAATCAAATGGTTATTTTTACCGACGAAGATAGAATATTGAACAATACACGTTTCATTATAGCTTTACGAATATTGTTTGATTGCCGCAGAACTGGGCTCATCGCTTCGTTCTGGTAATCAAATTAGTTTCGTTAAATATGCCACAATAAAAACTTATATCGTTAATAACTATAATAAAATCTCATTCTGTTTGTTTTGTCCTGTTTTGCAGTGGTTTTCCTCACGTGTCCACCATGATGATAATTAAATTTTCCAACGTTTTCAAGATGACTTATTGCCCTCTGGAAGAAGCTTTTAGACTTTTCCAAAAAATTAGTATTTTCTCTAATAGACAAACCCCGTTTACGTAGTCTTTTTACTATCACCACTTGTTCATTATTCATTCGCAGCATCTTTACTTTCGAGTTGTGGAAAAATGTTGAAAGAACTTTGAAATTTCACATAATGAAAAGATGAAACGTCAGAAATATCGTCGTTTATTGGTTACTATGCCGATCATCAGCTGTATTCTAAACTGATTTGATCCCCAAACCCATTTTGGGAAATGATTGAAATGTGTGTTAGATACTGAATTTTATCCAGAAGGCAATAACTCGCTTTGAAAATGATGGGAATATTATTTTTGTCATCATGGTGGACGAATGAGGAGAACCACTGCAACACACGATACCTACAATGCTATTTCGTCTAATTTGCACAATTTCATATATCATCCTATAATTTTTTCTGATAAGCAATTGGAAAAAACTGATTCCATGTTTTGAATGCTAGTGAAATGGGCTTTCAAAATCTGCGAAGAAAGTTCAAATCGGTTTATACATCCAAATTCTACAAATGCCCGATTTTGGCGGAGGCGCCAAAATGTGTTATTGTGAGAAAAAATATTTCACAGCATTCCAATTCAATTTCATGCGGATTCTTAGAAAACGCATCGGTCTTAATGGTTATAGTATCAGAAGTGAGGAAAAACAATTCAGGGTTTAACGATTTTTGGTGGAATTTTCACTTTTTCATATATCACCCTGTAATTTTCTTTGGAAAACACTAATTGCATACGTCAACCGTCAGTGAAATGTGTTTTCAAAATCTGCAAAGAAAGTTTATATCGATTCACACAGCCAAAGGCTGTTTAAAATCCAAAGAAATTTTACAGTGTCCCGTTTTATTTTTGACCACTTTATATACACACACCTTACTTTTGCGATTGCGGTTAGATTTTTGAATATATATACATCACAATCCAAATTCTTGATTCAGGCGTTGAATGCCTTTATTATTTCCCGATAGAATGCCCGTGCTTCATGGAATCAACTACAATTGTTTAAAATTTGCATAATTCAATTTATTTAAATGATGTTATCTAACGACACCTGCTACTTGAAACTATGGAATAGTTAAACAAATATTTGCAACTTAATATGCCCACTAAAGGTCAAGAGTCAAGTTTTACATTCTCTGGGGATTACAGTATTGTTATGAGGATAGAGGTCTAATAATTTATCTGCAGAATTATATTATTTCAAGTGCATATCAGTTAATTCTAAATCAACCGTAGAAGGACATGTAATGAACATATCTAGAATATTATCTATACAATCCAAACAACTATGTCTTCTGACGCCAAATGCTGACTTATTTATATAAGAAATAGTTTTGTGTCAAAATGCTACAATATTTTGACATAATATTACCATAATAAAAAAAAATAATTCCTAATTAGGTATTACAATTTCGAGGTTTCTTTTACTGTTATCATCGGACTATTTCCACTACCAAGGCATTTATCTACACCAGAAACACTGGCATCCCTAACCTGCAAACTTTGCTAATCGCCAACTTTGTCGTCAGATAATTATCATTCCATTTGGAAGGTGACGCGAACAGTTTCATTGATCCATTATAATACCTCATCGACTATCAAATCTCCGGTCCGGTTATAAACCGGGGCGGTCTGGGTGAAGGATTGCAAAAATAAAATCAGACTAAAAGTCAAAAACTCCTTATTTTAGCACTACGTATTAAATTAGTCCATCTAAATGGCCCACGCTCGGAGCCAGCCCAGCATCCACGTGACTGCATGACGTGTCATTTGCTAGGCTGAAAGAGGGTAGGGTTCAATGGATAAGAAGCGTGGCATACTAACTTGTGCACTCAGGCAGATTATTTGGCCTTGAAATAAAAATATATTACAAATCTCACTACTGTCCGTCACTTTATTCCACCACTCTGGGATTGTACCATTGTGAATTTCAAAAATGCAGAATTATTGTTATTAAAGTCGGTCCATTTGAATGCAGTCTACCGAGCGGCGATAGAGGGTGGACGTACGACATGCGCCAAGAACTAGGCATATCAACAGGTTTTCAGCGATCAGTTAAACCCAGACGCTGTTGATATACGTACGTGCGTGTGTAGATTAAAATATTTTCGCAAGCGTATACAATGTCCAAAGTGAGACGTTCTTTTACCCTTCGCCAATATAAAAATTTATCTACCAATTTCCGGACTTAAAATATGCCGGATCGGTTGTTATATACTGCCGTGGCTGGAGTGCACATAATTGCAGACAACATGTTGCAAGTGCAAGCCATAAACAATATCGTATCCAAATATATTATTTGACTTAATTTTCATGTTAAGCGCGTGCGGAATACCTCAGAACACTTTCGTTTATTCTGGAAAAAAATATGATTCGAGCTGGCCGTTACCTACTAGGAAACAAATACGACGACAAATTCCCTATGTTAGTGAAATAATTGAGAATAATATAAAGAATACAGTGCATGATAAACACGTATGGATAATTATTTACGGAACTAAAGATGCAAGCCACAGTAAAGTTTAAAATGTATTATACATCCAAACAACTCCAACCTGTCTGAGTGTGAGACATATATAATTCTGACGCAATTGATCATGTAAAGTAGGTGCATCACTAAAAAAAGAAATGTCCAAATTTATTTTATACAACCTGTTTGCTCCACGCTTTTCCTAATGGAGCAGAAAAGGTTCGAAGTGGTTGTCCCGACGCCGATGAGTTAATCGCAAATACAAAAAAAAAATGTGGTTTAAACGTATTCAAGAATTTCACAAAATATGCCCACAAATTCCCGAACCACCACAGCCTGTAATAACAGGCAAGGGAACATGACTGTAAGCGTTGTATTAAGGCAAGTCGGAAACAATTTAGCACGCTTTTTCTCATGTAGCAGAAAATGTTCAAAGTGGTTGTCACAACGTCGATGAGTTAATCGCAAATACAAAAAAAAAAGTGAAGTAGGCTAAACGTATTCAAGAATTTCACAAAATATGCCCATAAATTCCCGAACTACCACAGCCTGTAATAACGGGCAAGGGAACATGACTGCAAGCGTTGTATTAAGCAAGTCGGGAACAATTTAGCAACGCAGACGTCAAACATGATTTACTTATAATGAAAATTATGGTATATTAGCAGACACTATGGAAAAATTACAACTGGTTATCTTTATCCAAATCTTTTGAAATAGTGAACGATGTAAATATGACATTACAGACGTTAACAGATGACCCTGGTGTTCTTGTTGCTGAAAACTTTTAAGACGTTTTAAGTAAAACTCCGAATATTGACAAATTGTGTAATATTAACATGGACGTGCAAGTGACTTAGAATGTTATTATTCGTATGCAAATATTACGTCTTTGGATGTAGAACGTTCATTTTCAAAATACACCATAATATTTACATCTCGGCGTTGACGTTTAGCAAGGATAGAAGGTTTATTAATGATGCAAGTGTACGCTAACAACAGTAAACAACTGTTAATGGACATGATATAAGAGGTAAGTCTTTGTAAGTACACCATGCTCCTCACCGACGCCAGTTAATTTCTTAAGACTAGTCGGGTTTAATTACTATAATGTGATCACATCAAAAAAATTCAAAATTAACGTCATCGTAGAAACTATTAAAGCAGTTTGTTCACACATATTTGATCTAGTATCGTGCCAGAAAAATCGTATTGATTTTTTATTGAGGTTTTCTCTAAATACTTTGCATCAACCTTACTCTTTGTATCAGCTCTGGCATAACACTCTGACAGAAAATCATTGGCCTACCGAAACTGAAACATTTGTTTCATTAATTGGATTTAGTTCAAGCCACTGTGTTAAACCATTGTTACAAAGGGAAAGTGAAACGTTACGATTCTTTCGGCTCAAGTACCAATATAATTACACTTATACGAGGTGTATTGAAAAAATTGGCAACTTAACCCTAAAAATTATTTGCCAGTTTTACAAAATATTACAAATTAGAATTTATGTCGTTTTTGGTTAACGAAAACTTTGCAGACTTATGTTGGTCACCTGATGAAGATTTCGCTTTAATTCAAATATTAGATCATCTGCCCAAGCGGAAATTGGTGATTCACAATTGATGACGGATGTATATTTGTCACAAGAGTGTTATTATTTTTTTATTCATTTATTTAACGTCGGACTATTTCCGCTACCAGGGCCAATCACCGACGCCAGAAGACGAGCTACCTCAACCAGGAAATTTTGCCAAACAACTTCTTTATCGAAGAGTAGAGATTTTTTACTTTCCCCATATCTAATAGATAAGGGACCCATTGCTTTACATCCCCACCGATTTCATCTACATACACGCTTCTAATCTTTGAAAAAATTAGCATAGTAACTGTTTTCTTTTTTTATTTTCGATAGTACCGAGGTTTTCCTCCAGTGTGTTTTCATTAACAACTTTTGTTTTCCAATTTATAACTAAAAATATTCCTGGAGTGGGTTGGAGCCTTTGATGTGAAGATGACACTTACGTAGTTTTCCACAAAACACCAAATCTGTGCAGTATATAGTGTTTCGGTGTTTCGTAGAAAACTACGTCAGTGTTAACTAAAAATATGATTTATGGACACGTGTCTAATGTCGAATATTTTTCTAAAATCGCGTTGTAGACACCGGATAATTTTCGTGAGTCCCGGACCTGCTTTCAAACTGACATGCCTGAGCTCTTATTGGAAAGTACAGTAAGTAATGTAAGCACGCATAGAGAGATCTACCATGCTTGTTCACTATTTGGTTTATCTGTAAACGTCAGAGTGTGTAGACGGCACAAGTATAAATATAAATAGTAACAACTATATCGCATTTTCGTTCGTGAAATTAATGTTTCATTATGCTAACGACGCCAAACGACAATGTTTTAATGCTGGTATCACACACAGCGACATGTGTAAAGCTGGTGGTATCCTAATATGATTCATGTAACTTATCTGACCCATGTCCTGCAGTCAACCGATTAATTTTAAGTACAAAAGACGTATTTAAAAAAACGGCCTGTTCGCGCCAACAACAGAATTATATTTGCCACCACAAGTAGTATGTACTACACTTCCTGTAGACGAATCTGTAAATATTATCCGTAATATGCAGAATTCACTGAGCGTCTTATCGGACAGTCGCATCGTGGTGTTGCTCGTATTAAAGATAAATCACATTGTGTTAACTAAGTATTTTGGTTTTAAAATGTTACGCGCGTATCAAGATTTGCCATGGAGGGGCCATCTTAAATTTTCACCGATGATATCTGTTGACGTAGAACGCTGCTTTTCTTTATACAAAGTGACGTATCGACCAAGTCGTTCCAAACTGATTGCGGCTCAGGTAGAAAAAATTTTGATAATATCTATCTATACTACAAGTAATGCCTACGGGAGGTTTCATGAAATGTTAAAATATCTGAAATAAGTATTTTAATTGTTCCGTAGAAATGATTGTTACTGTTTCTTATCTCATGTGCCGGCTCTGCGCACACGGAAATTGTCCGGTGTTTACCTATTATTTCGAATAAGAACAAGTACATGTTACATTTCCACCGACCATGTTTATTTTTCGACAAGTTAAAAATGTGAAGTAAATTATGCCGTGAAATAAATTATGTCCGTGCATAAAAGAAAAAATCCAAATCCTGCCATTGGTCGTAAGTCACTGAGTTTTTCTAATAACATTAAAGGGGGTAGGTAATCTACCTGATATTGATGTATTAATAATATACAACAGAGACATGTCAATAAAAGGGAAGAGCTACATAATGTTCATGTAAAATTCATAAACGAAGGTAATGTATATTAGGCATTTATTTTTTCTTAATGGAGACCACTAATTTATACAAAGAAAATTATTGCTACCATTAAGTTATATGTATATAGAACATTAGGGGGACGTAAAACATATACATTAGCTTCTGAACTAATCCAAATCCTTAATATAATGTAAAATAAATGACAAAAAATACACAGTCATCATTTATATTTCTCCTTGTGCGTTTGATTACGATTAATATTACAAAGTGATTATTTTAGATGACTCACTAAATTTCCTAACATTTTTGAGCTAGGGAGAAAATTCAGAAGTGAGGTTATACCCAAGTAGCACAGATTGATTTTTAAAAACGCCAAAAATACCTACACCTTTTTATAAAATTTAATGCTGTATAGTTAAGAGTTAACAACAATATTTCAGTATTAAAGAAGTATCTATATACCTCAAATAGGCAGAGTTTATACAGGCTCGGTAGGCTTCGTAAAGAGTCTGTACATAAATAATTAAGTAGCAATATGGTAACATCTTCGTGAGATTGCTTTAAATTTAAAAGTGAGGTACGGTTTGCAATTATAAAATAACCGTATTGTAGTATCTGTAGAAACTTCAATGTAGTTGTAGTTGTTATATTGCAGAGATATAACTAAAATTAAAATAGTATATAAATGCTTAAAAAGCAAGAACTTTTTGTTATAAAAGAAAATTATTTGGTTATGGTTTCCAATTTAAAAATACCAAATTTGAGAAAAAAATTAAAAACCCGTTTTTCGCCTCCAAAAAAAAAAACGAAACGTTTCCGGACGTAACTCTATAGAAAACTATTTTCTTATTTTGAGGTCCCGAATTCAGATTTTGAGTTTGTCCAGTTAATCCTGAGACAACCTGTATAAATATTTAGAGGTACATATTTCAACGTGTATTTCTCCAAAACGGACAGCCCTAGAATACGTATAAAACATTATTTCTAGAGAATTTACCCACCTTCAACATTGATAACTACATATTTTTCTATATTTCAAAAAATTTTCTCGGACATTTTTTCAAGATGGTGGCAAAAGCGTAATCTCTCGGGAGGTGCAAAATTAGTATGGGATTTTGGAGAACCAATTAAATAGATTAAAATTAATTCTAGTTCGTTCGGAATAATTCCCGCTCATAATGCTCTCGCCTACTAGCCTATAATGCGAAATATGAAAAGCATTGGAAAATATGACAATGCAATGTCACTTGCAAACTCGTCAATATTTAACAATGTGGCACGTGATTTGAAAATTATTAGTTAGTTGTCCGAAATCTTAATTAAACAGAGAAGGAAGAATAATTGACGCGCAAACCTTGTAACAAAATTCAATTAAACAACTACATTCACCAATGACATAACGTACACATCTTTTCTCTCCCGAACAATCACCCCGTCCCATAAATCATTCCTAATAACAATGCTAATGTATCTTATGTTACTTCACTTGAGAATATAATGGAATATTGGGCAATATAATTTACTATATTTGTCTTGGAAAGAGCTATATTTCCTTATAAATCGATTGCGTTTTCAGATAACAGATGGAATTATAAACATATTTGGAACAAAAGGCACTTAATCTCTTCGTGTTTTGCAAAACTGCAAGATTTATATTGAACATGCTCAGAAGTTCCAAAGTGGCACACGCTTATTACTACAGTTTATCTTCAATTGTCTTCTTCCTGTACGGCGCCTACTTTGATTAAGCGTTTCAACTATGCAGAACGTGTTATAAAATATTTACTGTGATGAGGGGGCTAATAAATTAATTTTATATAACGGAGTAATTGATATAAATGATGACATCAGCCGGGTCGCAATGTTGGATGATTTATTTACCTGTTTGACGAACACGGGTAATTACACAAATTGTTAAAAATTACGGTCGTTATATTGAAATTGGGCCATTAGCTTTTGTAAAATATTGGGCAATCATTTTTTTTTCATAACAGATTTAATCTAAGTGTAAGTATCCAAAAGACCTTTGAATATGCCTAACGATGACTAGATGTAAATAGTGCATGTCGTGAACACAGAAAGAAGAAAGTGTGTACAACATTTTAATTTACAGCTTTAGAGATTTGGATACAATATTTTATTGGCTCAATATAATTCAGGATGGGCTAGATTTTAATTACGAAACTAATAAAATCGATGGAACACGCCAAAATAGTATGGATTTGTAATATAAACATATCCAAAAATGCTTAATTGTCGAGATAGAGGGCGTTGAGGTTTTATTTTATTTTTTTCTTTCCGTTTCGACTGTTACTATCATTAATGCACACGAAAGTTTCCCTATAATTTTTTGATAAGAAGCCAAGTCTTTGAGTTAACCTTATTTCAAAATCATTCAACCCCTACTTATCAATTAGCTGTTAATTTAGAATCGTTAAAAGTAATTACACAGTTTTGCATTTTTCAATTGACATAATTTCGATTGGAAAGATGGAAACTATAGTTCGAGGTCTTGCACGCAACTTGCACCTTCTGAATTTATTAACAATATCTTAACTATTTCTGGAGAAATGCGTCCTCTATCTCGAAAACTAAGCATTTTTAGCCGTAAGTTATGAATAATATTTATTTTGGTGTATTCTATCTGGCTCACCCTATATATATGATTTATCTTCATTGAACAAGAAAAGAACATTTTTTTAATAAAGTTAAAATTAAAAATAATAAATTTACTAAATTTAGGGTTCCTTAGACCCCATAAGGATGGCCCATTTTACTAACCAATAAACTTATCTTTTTCTAGGTTTCTATACAGTGTGTACTAAATTTGAAAGGTCTTCAAAAACGGTGGCTGCTTTCATGAAACACACAGACAGAATTTACATGTAAATCTTTCTTAATAATAACATTCTATGTTAAAACTACTATAATCTGAAATCCCAGTATAAATTGTTTTATAAATTCATTGAATTATAAAATAAGTTGTGCGTGTTCGATGTTAACGGGTTATAAACGACGAAATCTAGTAATAATGCCTATAAAAAAAGCAGATGTAGACTAATGACGTCCACTGTAGTGTACATCCAAATATGTTCATGAACGTAAGAATTTCCTTACTTGAAACGCACTTTTAATTGAGGTATTGTGCTAAAGATATTATGTACAGTAGGGTACACAATAAAAAAAAATAAATGATAAAATTATTAAATGTTAATGGTAAATGTCTAGTGTTATTTTTAACACAATATAAGTGGTACAGTGTGTCGCAGCTAAGAACTCACTCACAATTTTCTCGGTAATTTTCGCGACAAATTCGTGGTTTAAAAACTGATGTGATGTACTTTTTTCCGAGAAATCCGATGCCACCAAGAAGGAAACAATTGAACATCAGATAAAAAAGTTATGGCCGAAAAACTGATTTTTTTCAAAAATATCGAATTGGCAGATTATTATGTTTTTTTGTTATAAGGTGGTACTTGAGTAAATTCCGTATATTCAGTTTTTCATATCACTTCCGGTTTGGCCAGAAATGAGTTTTTCTTCTAAAAGTGTTGATTCTCCCAATATATTTTGGTTGCATTCAATAGAACAATCAATTATCTATCAAAATTGCATAATTGCATGCTGTATGATAGATATGAGGATAAAGTCAAAGAGCTATTAATATTTCGAAAACGGTTAGAGGAGATATCACAAAAGTGGTTTATGCATTTTTAATAAATATATGAGTGCTCTGTTGATAGGTAGTAAACCAGCTACGTTTGTCACTTAACACTCGGGCCCACTGCGCTACCTAGCCCAGTCTAACTCGGTGCAACTAAAATATTGGCAGGTTTAAAATTTTTAGAAGAAAAGTCCATTTTCGACCAAACGAGAAGTGATATGAGAAAACTGAATATACAAAATTTGTTTCAGTAATACCCTATAACAAAAAATGTAATAATCCGCCATTTTGATTTTTTTTAACAAAAATCGGTTTTTCGGCCATCACGTTGTTTTATGTTAAATGTTTCTTTCTTAATGGCATCGGATTCTTCTAAAAAGTATATCACATTGGTTTTTGAACTACGAATTTGTCTTGAAAATTACCGAGAAAATCGCGAGTGATTTCTAAGCTGGGACATCCTGTACATTAACTAAATTGTTTAAAAAAATATTATACGCGTAATTTAGTTTCCATAAAGTGTCAATTTACAAATTGTGAGGTTGAAAATGTACACCAATATAAGTGGGAAAACAGATAGGGTCTCTTGGCTCGACCTTAAATCAACATTACATGTTAATTTTTTTTCTGCATTGTAACATAAATTTCTTATAATTTTCTTAAATTAGATTACATGTTAATATGTAAAATTTACTGTGTTAAATTACCTTTCCTAATATAGTAATATTACAAAGACAAACATAAAACTGAGCAGTGCGACTATATACACACTGGCGAATGTTAGAATGTTAATATTTTTTACTTTGTATATACATATTTACAAACATATGATGCACATAAAGAAGACAGAATATTTCACTAAGTTAATTGAATGTTTCAGCTGTAACTGATGTGGAAATATCATCCGCAAAGAGCGTAACTATTACATTTTTAATGTTGGCAGGCAGATCGTTAATAAAAGCAAGAAACAGTAATGGCCTAAGTAAACTTCCTTGCGGTACCTACTCCAATGTATACTTTAAGATTCTTTCATAGCAATAATATGTGCTTGCGATTTACGTCCTATCGAATATATATGTCGCAATCCAGTTCAGTCCTGGACTGCGCGTACCATAAACATTAATTTCATTTTACAGTTTTGTAATGAATGTTGTTGAATGCTTTGGAGAAGTCACAATAAATTCCGCAGGACTCTAATCAGTAGTTAAAATTGCTCAATACCTTCGCATGAAGAGAATGAAAAAGATTCTTGCGTTGATGACCTTCTCAAAACCATAACATCTAGCGATTATATTATATTTATATTATGAAGAAATGGTAGCAGTCTTAGTAGAAATTTTCTTATAGAAATTGAATTATAAATTTGTATGGTGTTTGTATCATTTTTTTCTAAACAGGCACAATGATTGCCGTTTTAAATTGAGTCAGGAAATTAGCCAATTTGAAATGATTAATTTATAGCTAGTAATAAAAGCAATAAACGATTTCAATTTATAACAATGTATGCACAACTTACCCTCTTAACTAGCTTAATGAACTAGTTTGGTTATCACAAACTGGAGAAGATTTGTAAAAACTTTGCAGCATCAGGTATGTTTCTATGGTTGTCTCCGTGAGTGATGTTCACTGTGGTGAAAAAAAGATGTTTATATTTTAAGAACGACCATTCAACATCTATTGATGTAACACAGGCATAGTTAAAAGTTCTTGAACGCACTTAATGGATCAAGAGTTGCACCATCAGTACCACCACAAATTTGTCAATCTGGTAAAACTGGTGTCTTGCTTTAACACACATGCGACCTTTTCTCTAACGGGCTCATTTTTTGCGTCACCTCTAGAGTATAGCAGTCGATTTACAACCCTCCACTATTTGCAGTGACTCCGCTAATGACAACGTACTATTTTGTAGGTTTTGTATGGCGTAATGTAGTCTTTTATAGTTCTTGTGAATAGTTTTTAAGGCTGTTTCAACGGAAATATCTTTAAATTTTGTCTGGCTCTCCTTAATAGCTGCAGCCTCATCAGGATTGAATTGTAGAATCACAGTTTTTATTTGTTGTAACTATTCAACATAATAAAAAGCTGCATTCAACCCTGTTCCCCAACGTGTAATAATGGACTGTGGTGGTTCGGGAATACCGGGACACTTGAAATGTGCGAAGTCATTTAGGAGAGTTAAGGAACACTTTTTTGTTGTACTTGCTATTAATGCATCTACCTCTGGAAAACCTTGTCGAATAGTTTCTACTACAATATGTAAAGCATGCACTTTACACGTAACATATACCAACACACAACCGTGTTCTTGAAAAGAACGGCCTACCAAGCGCATTTTCGCGACACCATCGGTCACAAATATCAACAGTTGACTTGTTGACATCAAATTTTCTAACGTCTCCAGCACCACCCGCGTAATTGTTTTGCCAGTACACTCAGTTAGTCTTTTCTAGTAATAGTGGAAATGTCGGTTTAAGAGGGTCCAGTACACATACTATAACATTTACAATAGAATTTTTTTTAAGATCTGTCATCTCGTCAACACAACCACAGCCGTGTATTTTTTAACACACATTTGATTTTGTTTACAATGTCTTCGCGTACAGTTGGTACATAATTACCCAACGTTGCGTGACTTGGTAACATCACCTGGGGATTGTATTTATTCCAGAACTGCCGAAATGGTTGTTTATCGAGTATGTGCAGCAGAACATCACAGGCAATCAATATTAACATTAAATCGAACATAAACGGTGTTATCGAAGATACGCAATTTCTTTTAGTTTTATGATGCACAGTACGTGACGTCTACAATCATATTTATCCCAACACACCTTACAAATTATTGTAGCACCATTATAGAATAAATCCAGGAATTCACTGATAAATTTATTCACTTTGTCAGCATATGGCCGGTTTTTACCCTTGCGCACGTCTGATATATTTTATTATTAAATTAATATCAACAATAAAGTACAACAAATAAAATTATCAACAATACAACAACATAAGATACAACGGAGAGGAATAAATTAGCGACATACAACAATGGACTTGTCTCGCGGCTCGCTTCGATTTTTCCGCCAGCCAGTCATTGCCTCACCAGATATCTATCTACCTGCTGTTGCACCACTGAATAGCCCGACTTGCTAGCTCTATTTATAAGGTAGGTGAGTGGAATAATTTTATGTACTCAATACGAATGCACTCTCTTAACAAATAAAAAATACTGTTATTTTTTTTATTTGACACAGACATTACCATTAATATTTCGATCTTCTGTGAACTTATGAACACTAAATATATTCGTTTTTTATTATATGTTACAACTGACTACGATGTTTGAGGTTAAAGATACAACTCAGTCACAGTTAGTCTGTGAGTCAGTCCTTAAAATTGTTATTAAAAAAGTTTGCTATTTCAGTTACACTTCTGTTGTGTCCAAAATTTTGTTTGGCAAAGTATACATTTGTTTTTGGTGGTGTTTGATAACGTCCCGATTTGCATTTATTCTTCGTATTTTCAATTTTGTTTTCAAAATATGATATTTTTTTCAACTTAAGTATTTTTTCATGCCTTTTTTTGTTTGAATTACCTTATAAGTTGTACTTTTTTTAATATTGTTTCATATTTTTAAAAAGTGGAAATCAACACCTAATTTTCATATAATATATTTCATTTCATGAAGAAGGTTGTGAATTACACTTTCGATAGAATATATTTCATAACATCTGTGTCTAAAACTTGTAAACATGACAATGATAAAGACCTGTAATATGAAATAAATTCTCGAACAGACAATAATAAAAGCAATTACATTCATTTTTATATTAAAAATGTATGTAATAAATCATGTTATTAAGGGAAACTGAGAGATCAACTTCCAAGCATTTATTAAAAAATGTATGAACGTAGTACAATCGTCTACTTTGCCCCGTAGTTAACATTTACAATACCTATGGAATTAAAATAATTGTTCAGCGTTTTTTTTCCATGAGGAGCTGCAAAATATAGAAACCCCAACGTTTCTAGTTCATTTATTATTAGGTTTGTCACGCGACCGACCTGTATATTGATTTTTATTCCATTAAAAGCTCGAATACCACACCTTTGCTATTTTGTGTAAACTGCTAACAAAGTAGTGAAACTAAAGTACAATGACTGCATTAGTTCTCTGTGTAATTTTATGTTTATCATAATCCTGATTTAACGTTGTTGCATGGTTGATTAATTAAACATGTTTAACACTTTATATGTGTTTTAGTGAATAATATATTTCAAATAGTTGTAAGGAATTTTCATGACATCATACCGAAGTGTATGTGGATTATTTGCGCAAAAGTGAACAAGTCCATTTTCAAATATTTCCAGAAACAAGCGTTTCTTAATACACTGCCTTAATGTACGTTTCGTGGAAAGCAAATTTTATTAAGAGAAGTAAAAAATTAAAGGTTTTTTTCTTTATAAGTGAATAAACAGATCTCTTTATTTGGACTTGTTCACTTTTGTATAATTTTCTTGTCAACTTTTGTTTGATATGTGTTATGACCCCGTAAAGTATCAAAACAAATCATTTAAAATCGGTATTACAAATTTTTAAAAGTTAGTACTGCACATTTTTAGAATAGTTTAATCTATCCGCCGGTAGATGCTACACCATGTACAATAGTTGAATTAAATTTCGTTGAAGTAAATCCAAATGGATGGTCCTCGATTTATGTCAAAACATCAATGAATCCAGATTCAATCATCCAAAGAACTTGTCATTTGTTTGAGAAAAGCCTATCATGATTGTGTGTATGGACTTACACACTTCTGTTTAATTTTCATTATTTAGTGACCCATTTACTGGGGGACTTGATCACTTTTGATTCAAAAACGTGTTGCAATCGATTTAGTTAAAAATTTTCAGAAATGATGTCTATCTCAAAGAGTGTAACTATTACATTTTTAATGTTGGCAGACAGATCATTAATAAATGCAAGAAACAGTAAACTTCCTTGCGGTACCTACTCCAATATATACTTTAAGATTCTTTTCATAGCAATAATATGTGCTTGCCATTTACGTCCTATCGAATATATATGTCGCAATCCAGTTCAGTCCTGGACTGCGCGTACCATAAACATTAATTTCATTTTACAGTTTGGTAATAAATGTTGTTAAATGCTTTGGAAAAGTCACAATAAATTCCGCAGGACTCTAATCAGTAGATAAAATTGCACAATACCTTCGCATGAAGAGAATGAAAAGCCTCTTGCGTTGATGACCTTCTCAAAACCATAACATCTAGCGATTATATTATATTTATATTATGAAGAAATTGTAGCAGTCTCAGTAGAAATTTTCTTATAGAAATCCAATTGTAAATTTGTATAGTGTTTGTATCATTTTTTTCTAAACAGGCACAATGATTGCCTTTTTAAATTGAGTCAGGAAAATAGCCAATTTGAAATGATTAATTTATAATTTATAACTAGTAACAAAAGCAATAAACTGTTTCAATTTATAACAATGTATGCACAACTTACCCTCTTAACTAGCTTGGTTATCTCAAACTGGAGAAGATCTGTAAAAACTTTGCAGCATCAGGTATGTTTCTATGGTTGTCTCCGTGAGTGATGTTCACTGTGGTAAAAAAAGATGTTTATATTTTAAGAACGACCATTCAACATCTATTGATGTAACACAGACATACTTAAAAGTTCTTGAACGCACTTAATGGATCAAGGGTTGCACCATCAGTACCACCACAAATTTGTCTTAATCTGCTAAAACTGGTGTCTTGCTTCAACACACATGCGACCTTTTCTCTAACGGGCTCATTTTTTTGCGTCACCTCTAGAGTATAGCAGTCGATTGACTGCGTCCACTATTTGCAGTGACTCCGCTAACGAGAACGTACTATTTTGTAAGTTTTGTATGGCGTAATGTAGTCTTTTATAGTTCTTGTGAATAGTTTTTAAGGCTGTTTCAACGGAAATATCTTTAAATTTTGTCTGGCTCTCCTCAATAGCTGCAGCCTCATCAGGATTGAATTGTAGTATCACAGTTTTTATTTGTTGTAACCATTCAGCATAATAAAAAGCTGCATTCAACCCTGTTCCCCAACGTGTAAGAATGGGCTGTGGTAGTATGTTTTGTGGAAAGCAAATTTTATTAAGAGAAGTAAAAAATTAAAAGTTTCTGTTTTATAAGTGAATAAACAGATCTCTTTATTTGGACATGTTCACTTTTGTATAATTTTTTTTGAACTTGTCAACTTTTGTTTAATATATATCATGACCTCGTAAAGTATCAAAACAAATCATTTAAAATCGATATTACGAATTTCTGAAAGTTAGTACTGCACATTTCTAGAATAGTTTTATCTATTTGCCGGTAGATGCTACACCATGTACAATAGTTGAATTAAATTTCGTTGAAGTAAATCCAAATGGATGGTCCTCGATTTATGTCAAAACATCAATGAATCCAGATTCCATCATCCAAAGGACTTGTCATTTGTTTGAGAAAAGCCTATCATGATTGTGTGTATGGACTTACACACTTCTGTTTGATTTTTTATTATTTTGTGACCTATTTACTGGGGGACTTCATCACTTTTGATTCAAAAACGTGTTGCAATCGATTTAGTTCAAAATTTTCAGAAATGATGTCTATCTCAAAGGTGCTCAATACGGACTTGTTTGTTTTTGCACGAAAGCTCATTATCTGCAGTTAGTCAAAGAGCTAATTCACTTCTAAGACTGTTCATACGTGTCCGACTAAGTAAACTAGATACAGAATGTAGATAATTATACATATAACAAAATAAGTCGCATAAAAAGAGAATAATTAGTTTTCAGAAAAACTAAGTGAAATTTCGTCCATGCAGTTTTCTTCACACATATATAAAGCACTGCTCCTTGCATCTTTGTGAACGTGGCCAAAACATTTGAGAAACTTAATCGCCCAGATTTAAGTACACTGTAATATATAGGCTTCAGCGGAGCACCTTATAAACAATTTAAGTGATCAAAAACAGCATATGATTCTTAATAATTGTGTGAGTAAAGAAAGAACCGTATGTTATGGTGTCCCCGAAGGTACAATTCTTGGCCCTATAATATTTTTAGTGTATATTAATTAATTTAACTTATTTAGCTGAGAGATATCATTAGCTTTACTGATGATTTGGTTCTGTTTTATCGTGATGTATTCTGGGCTAAATTGAATAAGATTTTTAACTTGATAGATTTCCTCAATAAAAAGTTAGTTACCATTAACTTTAAAAAAAGGGACTACCTTCCATTTTGTAGTTTTCTCAATTTGATAACCTTTTATTAAAGTATGATGACACTGATGACTGTGGAATTAAGTTAACATCTAAAACGAGAATAAAGTATTTGACTATATTCATTGACAGCCACCTCAAGTAGGATATAAAAGTTTATTTTCAAAATATGTAAACAATTTTGTGATATCAACCAATTGAAAATAATATACCATTCCTTAGTAGAATCTGATTTATTATCATATGGTATTCTTGCTTAGATAATTAAAATAATACATAGTCAATTTTATACATATCCTACTAATGAATTTACACTGAATCAGTGTTATTCAATCCCAGACAACTGTACTTTATATCGTTGCTGTTAGAACAATATAAGAAAAAAATGCACCCAAAGTATTGATCAACATAGTAGCAATAGCACTAGGTACAAAGATAAAAAATAACGAGGATGATTGCTCAAAGGTGACATACATGTTTCTGTACAAAAGTTTACAGTATAATTTCCTCGTGATTTGAAGAATCTAAACTCTGTTATATTATTTAAATCCAATGTAAAATAATATGGAACCAGGAATTTAGATACATCATTCGAGTCAAAAATAGAGTAATATTTTTGATTGCTTTTCCTCTGGTTGATTAGAGAAGTAATCAAAAAATAGGAGAATATATAATAAATATTTTATATTGTATACAGTCAAATGTAAGTTACCCCCTCTAATTTTTGAATGGCTTGCATTTTTAATTTAATTTTGAGGTCGTATTATCAGTTAAATTTGCGACCTTTCGAGTGAAAATTCAAAATTGAAATGTCAAGACTGCGCTAGGCTGCTTTATTGAATTCATTCTTCAGTGTCTAATGTAGGCGTGTGATAAATAATAAAGGCCTGTTCTGCAGTTGTAACACCAACATTTCATATCAATCCAATGGACGTATAACAAAACGGTGGAGTTCTAAATCGGCTCTACCTTCTTTTGTAAGTGATTTTGAAAACAAACTGTGAAGGTGCCTGCAAATACACATACATGTTTAAGACATGAATGCACGTTCATGTATGCGCATTCATGTACGTGGTATCCATATTACCTACACTCTACACACGCACCTAATTCTATTCAAGGAGCAACAAAAGATTGTTTTAACGTAATATAATAAAAATTTAAAAAAAAATTGAGCGGTTTAGTAGACCTCAGCGATAGATCAGAGAACAACCCTACCTTAAGTCAAATGAGAAATTACCCAAAAGTCATTTTATATTTTTTGCAACCATATAGCAGCACAGATTAAATACACATTAATAGATAGTTCTATCCTACGTTAAAATTTATCGCTGTAAAATCTCTACCCCAAAATTTTTATACCGTTGTGAGCATTTAATTTATGCGTTAAGTACTCTTCGTTATTTTCTGTACAAAGCGTAATAAAACCTATCGCATAAATGACTTAAGTGCATTAATATAATACAATAGCCTATAAAATCCAAAATTGTCATGCGGCTTTTTAAATGCAATAACGTAAATAATACAAACTCATACATAATCAAAATAATACGTAAACTAATAACTACCATCAATTTCGCCATAAAGCTGAAGTGCCCGAAATTTAAATAATTATTAACATAACATTTTGTGGGAACTATGGTTACATAATGTAAGATAAGGCGAGGAATCTCTTAAATGCATTTTTAAGTAACAACTCTAACGGCTTTAGTATTTTAATATTTAATTAAATGATTATTTATCTTTAACGTGGGAAATAATACAGAAAATATTTATTTAATTGCCGTATTTTTATTAACGGATCCTAAAATTGTGCAATTTATTATATTTATCTCTAATTGATTAAGAGGATGTAGTGTTTTCTAGATTAAAATGAATTTGTTGTTTTATTAGTAATTTTATTACACAGAATCGTGTAAAATGGGAACATTAATAACGATTATGGTGCATATTTACATTTATTATTTGAATATTATCATAAAATTTAACTTTAATAAATGTCTGTATGGTAGCAGCTAGAGCAGCGGTTCCCAACCGGTGGGCCGCGACCCACCAGGGGGTCGCCTTGGCTTTTTGGGGGGTCGCCGGTTATCAATTTTATTTAATGCAAAATGCATCGCGTCAAATCTGGGAAAAGATCCTGACATGTCGGATTATTTACGTGCAACGCGACGTAATTAGTCGACGGCCGATGGCCGGTACACACACAGATCATTACTCCTGGTGAAATCCGACTGGAGCAAGGAACAAGGCAAGCTAGCCGGATAGTTCGCAACGACTGTGACGCTCCGTTGCCTCTCGAACAAAACCGAAAGAGAGAAGTTTCGAGACGGACAGTCTGACCTGAATTCTCGCTGACTTGAGGGAAATTGGGAAAGTACTCGCACCTGATATATAAGCAACGCACAGAGCCATAAGTCTCAGTCTCAGTCTTCAGATATTCAGGCGCGCGTTTAGACTTTCAAATATAAATATTAGTGTACAGATAAATTTTCGCGCTCACTAAACTTATTGTTAGTTAGTGTCTCGTTTGATACGCATCGATTCGACGACACAAATCGTCCTCGAAAGGTAACGTAGGATCTTCTATTTTCTTTACCATCTTTTAAAATTACCTTGAAAAATTTTATTTTCCAGATCTCAACGTCATGGAGAAAAGAAGAAAATATTCGGAGAACTATTTAAAATTTGGATTTTCGACTGTTATTATTAACGACATGGAGAAGCCACAGTATGTTTTATGCAAAGCTGTCTTTAGTGCTGAATCTATCAAACCCTCAAAGCTCAAACGTCACTTAGAAACAAAGCATTCCGAACATATTACAAAAGACTTGGACTTTTTTAAACGACATGAAGCCGCCTTCAAAAACAAGAATTGGATTTTACTGGAACGTTTCAACAACAAATCCAAGCTGTATTTCAGGCATCATATGAATTTGCTCTGGAAGTTGCGAAAAATAAGAAACCCTCATCAAACCCTGTATATTAAAGTCCGTTAAGCTAATTCTTGGAGAAGCGAGTGAGATTAAAATGCGTAATATATCCTTGTCCAACAATACAATTCAGAGACGCATTTCAGACATGTACAAAAACGTGACGGAACAAATTTTATCTGAAATAAAGGCATCTCCGATCTTTTCAATTCAACTTGGCGAGTCCACCGATGTTAGTTCATGTTCCCAGTTACTCGTTTTCGTGAGATATATTCACTTGGAGGACATCAAAGAAGCGTTTCTGTTTTGTAGAGTACTACTACCAAAAGTGAAGATATCATGGAGATGATAGGTTCATTCTTTGAAGTAATGGAAAATCTTGTGTGGAGTGTATACCGATGGAGCACCAGCGATGCTTGGATCGAGGTCGGGCTTTCAGTCAAAAGTTAAACAGCTTGCACCTCAAGCAAAGGGTTTGCACTGCATGATTCATCGATTTGCCCTTGCTACCAAGACTCTTCCTAATCCTTTGCAAGAAGTGTTCGACTTTTTTGGTGAAAATTGTCAATTATATAAAATCTATCTCAATTCTCGTCTATTCAAGGAGCTATGCCAAAACATAAACTCTGATCACGAAGTTCTTCTTTTCTGCACTTATGTTCGTTGGTTATCAAAAGGAAATGTTATTGGCCGAGTATATGAATTGAAGAACGAAATAAAACAGTTCTTAGAAATGAAAGGAAAACATGAGTTTTTAACACACTTTATTGATGAGACCTGGATCCAAAGCGTAGCTTATTTATCTGTTATTCTGGATCACCTCAAGCTTAATTTGAAACTGCAAGGTAAAGAAACGCACATTATTCACTTGAGAGATAATATCCAAGCGTTCGTATTAAAGCTGCAGAACTAACGCCGTAAAATAAATCTTGGAAACTTTGCCATATTTGAACACCTTTGCACCAAGATTGATGAATCGGAAACCGGAATTGTACATAATCTAAGAGAGGAAATTAATAACCACCTTCAAGCCCTTGAATCTGAAATTCAACGTTATTTACCGAAGTTTTCTAAACAAGAAGCTGCATTAGTACGAAACTCATTTCATGTACCTTTCAATGTTGTCGAATAATTATCTTAATTTTGGTCTGCTATGCGTCATTCGTATCCTAAAGTTTCCATGCTTTGTCTTCAAATATTAGTGCCATTTACTTGTACTTACCTCTGCGAAAGTGGATTTTCAACTCTTATGCAGATCAAGACAAAAGCCAGGAATAAGTTGGATGTTCAAGATGACATTGGATTGGCCTTGACAAAAACTGTACCAAGAATAATAACACTTGTAAAGCAGATGTAAGCTCAATTACTAATTATTAATACCTAATCAATAATTAATCAAATAATATATATTATCACTGTTGTTAAGTCTTTCCCTAAAATAAAACATTTTTTCAACCCCTTTAATTGCTGTTTTATTCTTCAAATATGGCGGCTGGGGGGTCGCGAACATTTTTAAAAATTTAAAAAGGGTCGCGATTAAAAAAATTTTGGGAACCGCTAAGCTAGAGCGTCGAATGGCTACTTTTTACTTTTAATCTGTGTTAATGAGATCGTACACGCATGTTACTAATATGACAGAAATTAAATTTTTTAACCCTACACGATAAAAAAATACAAACTTAATTTCGGAAACGATTAGAATTTTGCAAATTAATTTGCATATATGCCTAGTTTATTGATTGAAAATGAGGGTATATTGCACTGCACTTTTCGACCAATATAAAGGATAATCTGAAATTTCTGTCTAACATTTCACCCAGTAGAATAAGTAAATAATTTTGGTAAACATAGGTTCAAAAATACTTTCTAACAGAGTTAGAGCCGTTCAAAAATTACGACTATAGATTGTTTTATTTGCAAATATGAAAGCGCAGTATGGGTATCATTTTAATTAGTTACGTTTTTCAGCGCACAATAAAATGATGAGATTATAATTGTAGATAAATAAGATACAGAGCCATGAAAAGACTGATAAAATTCAATTTTTTCCTATTTTGAAAATGCTAATAGAATATGCAATCGATATGTTTCTGCTAATGTACAATTCGCATGTTATGGATCAACCCCCTCGCAGAAATTTCAGTGCTAAAATACATCCAAATGAAAAAATTGAAAAATGTAGCGTACCTTCCCAAAACGCGATACTACATATTAAGTTTATAACCGGGTTTTCACAATAATCGTACTTCCTCGTAACATGATAATAAATCCATGTTTCAGTTTGTAATCGGGACTTCACAATATTAGCACTTACCACAATTTGGAAAACCTGTAATTTGACAGACAGAAGTAAACGACCATAGCAAAATAGGGTAATTCTGTCCATCTTTTTCCACCATTTTACATTAGTATCTGACTAACACAAAGAAGTTTACTGAATAGAATTTGCAGGAAACAACTACTCAGCGGACAAAGCCCCGACCTGCGTTGAATTAAACCTGCAAGTCTTGTTTGGTAGCTAAGATCATTTGCCAATTCCTTACTAGATATAGACCTGTTTCGAACTTGTTATGTTCTCGTCAGTATGCCATAAGTAATGGAAAAGACAAATAATAATAGCAAACCAACCTAAAGCAGACTATGCAAGACAGACATATGCTATTATTATTTGTCTTTTCCATTACTTATGGCATAATGACGAGAACAGTCTATGTCTAGTGAGGAATTGATAAATGATATTAGCTACCAAACATGGCTTGCAAATTTAATTCAACGCAGGTTGGGGCTCTTGTCCTCATCTTCGCGCAACTGTAGGTTTCATAATTTGTTTTGTTTTTGTTAATAAATAACTTCTTCTGATTTAAAGTTTTATTTAGTAGCATCAGCGCTACAGAAAATATGGCAAGAAATAAAAATAGATTAAAAACAATAGTTATTTATGATACAAGTGTTAAAAATTACTTTTTATTTTGTGTGGAGAAGTTTGCGAAACGAGCGTAAGCGAGTGGAGCAACTCCACGAACAAAATAAAGTCATTTTTAACACGTGTATCATACAATGTTTTTTTTCTACAAACACCATTAAAAGAACAATAAAGTTTCTTTAAAAAGATTTCAAATCCTTTTAATGGTTACCTCATAATTCTAGTAGTTTGTAGGATTTATGAAATGAATAAATCAAGTTTGCCCATTGTTTGACACATGATTGTCAAATGTGAAAAACTATTGCAATATGATGAGTTCCAATATTAATTATAGTCCAGAAGGAAGCGAATCGATTCCTCAAGAAATTGAAGAAACAGCTACAAGGGCAACTTTAGATTTGTTGCCCACAAAATCAAACAACAATATGAATTAGCGTACAAACGCTTTGTGGAATGGTGCGATCGGAACAATGTTGCAGGCAAGTACAGTGAAAATGTAATGTTGGCCTATTTCGAGCAAAATTCTAAAATTTGGAAGTCTTCGACGCTTTGGGCACATTTCTCAATGATAAAGGCTATGTTAAATGTCAAGAACAATCAAGATATAAGTAAGTTTTATAAACTCATCGCATTTTTGAGGCGCAAAGGAGAAGGATATCGTCCAAAAAAATCAAAAATTTTTACACGCCAAAATATTGATAAGTTTATTGCAGAGGCGCCAGATGACAAGTATTTGATGTTTAAAGTAGCTGCTGTAATGGGTATACTAGGCGCGTGTCGCCGTAAAGAACTTTTGTCAAATGAGTTTAAACAATATTGAGGATTTAGGAAATACACTAGTGGTAAACATTCCAGATAGCAAGACTAGAGTTTCAAGAACCTTTACTGTTATTACTGAGACATACTGACTTATATCATAAGTACTTAGCATTACGTCCAGCTCATGTCAACCACCAACGTCTTTTTATTAAATACACTAGTAACAAAAAATGTACGATTCAACCTGTTGGAATAAATATTTTTGGAAAGATGCCTACAGATATTGCAAGATTTTTGAAATTGCCAAATAGTGAACTTTACACCGGACATTGTTTCCGTCGGACATCCGCCAGCATGTTAGCAGACTCTGGTGCAAATTTATGTACAATAAAAAGACATGGAGGATGGAAAAGTTCGAGTGTTGCAGAAGGATACTTGGAAGATTCGTTAGAAAACAAAAAGAGGATAGCTTGTCACATTCTTCCAAATAATTGCCCTTCTTCTAACAATTCAGAAATAGAGCTTATTAACAGTATTTCTTCCACTGCTTTAAGTTCAACTTCAACAATTTCTTCTTGTGAAGTAGCTTCCTCACAAGGGATAAATATTACTAATTGCTCCAATTGTACAATTAATATAAATATTTCTAAATAACTTGTAATTTTTTGTTGATAAATATATAAATGTCATTATGACAAACGACTTGTCATTTTACTTTTTGCACTAGTGTTAAAAGTAAATCATGTGATCATTTTTAACGCGAGTTTATATAATATTACATTTTTAGTTCAAGTATGCCGTGTTAAAAATTTAGTTCTTAATGGTGTTGGTAGAAAAATACTTTTCTTGACTTCTCAGCCATACCGACATTTGACGTTAACTAGTTTTATACGTTGCGCGGGAAGTATCAAAGGAATACGACAAGCAAATCGAAACTTTTAACAAAGTTATTTCACTTTTAATACAAGTAAAATCAATAATTTAATAAATCATCACAAAAAAAATAAATGCCGTATAAGCAAAACAAAAGAATTCTTCCACAACTTAGTACAAAGAATTAATTCATAAACATGGCAAAGTAATATTTAAACAATAAGGATGCAAAATATTGCACTCGTTTTTAGAAGAATCAGTATTGTGTAACATGTATATTCGTGGAATTCAAGAGTTGAACTTCATCCACTGAAAAAATACGAAGATGTGCAGTGTAGTCATTTATTGACATGAAACGAGCGGTTTCAAATATTGCATTGCAATTATTCTAGTACATATTGCACTTTATTTAATGTATCATAATGTATCCATTTTATGCCTTCCAATATATTTCAATACTGTTGAAGATGACATAAGTAGCAAAGAAAGTTTTACGCAGACTATATTTTATGAGAAACTCTTTTAGTAAATTGAAAAATACGATTAATCAAACAGTCAGTGGTCTTAGAGCTCGAAATTTAGGTGTTGAAGACGTCAAAACCAGAATTGGCTGTAGGTTATGTGTCAGCTCGTAAATATGTTCATGAATAGATGACACAATATATCTTACCCTATTTTTTTTGACGAATTTCGTAATACTGAAAGTTGATAAAGTCAATTTATTATAAACACTCACTCGAAGAGGACTAAAAGTTTTGGAGGATGTGGTCATTACATGTGATGTTATTATTATTATTATGTAACACCAAACTAATATACACACGTAAGTATTTTTCACTACAATACCTACGAGAATAAAAGTATATTACTAATATCTGTTCTAAATGTGTTGGAGTTAAACTAGTAGGTATTGGATCACTTGGGCGTGGGAACTATTATTTTTATCTATGTGCACCCATTTTGACCGTGAGAACCTCTATTGACATAAATCAAAGGAAGCCGCCGGCCAGGCATTACTTGGCCGGCACCAGATGTGAACGACCTTGAACTGTCTCTCTGTACCAACCCCTGTGGCTCCCGTCCTAGAACCCCAACACTAAAGATCCTGACGTTAGCACGGGGTCCTAGTATAAGCAAAGTATTAATATAATTCGTTTAAATATAACTTTGCTGAGTCAGTGTATCTATAAATAAAAATGTAGGACCCAGAAGAGTATTAGGTGCGGGGTTGAAACCCCTACCGCTTAGTAGCCCAAGGAACCAATCAAATGTCTTTACAGAATTTAGATTTCTTCAGCCATTCATGAGTTGTAAGGAAAATATAGTGTGAAGACACCACCAAATTTGGTTAATGTTAAAATAATTGTTTTGTTTTTGTCATACGTTTTTTGATAAAACTAGTTTCCGTTATAACATTTTAAAATTAAATAAATTTCATTTTATCATGTATATATTTCTGTTTTTCTGTTGTTTGGGAATGTTTCAGTAGGTGTCAAGAATATATTATTACGCCTGCATAAAAGCCGTCACTGGAAACCGATACCTCTGTCCGAGCTCTAGGTCATCTAACATTTTAATGTTTCATACCGAAACACCTACTTGCGGTGCGGTGGAACAGAATTTCTGTGCTGAAAGCCTACTCTATAATCTCGATTTCCATACTGCATCACTATCACTTGTTTCTCTTGAGTGACAGACAGGGAAAACGAAAAATATCCTGCTAAGAAGCATGCTAATAATGTTCGTGATAATAATATACACAATCAAGTTGTTAATATAATTATTGTTTCATTTGTAATAAACATCCAAGAAAAAAATTTAAAAAAACAAATGTCAGTTATTATAAAATAGCCTATGTATAAAACTATTAAACCATATCTTAAAATATGTCAGTTTTTTTTGTTTTTATTTTGAAGCAACACAGGAATTTTTTAATTGGTTTGACGAAATGTTTTTGTGTAGGTTTTCATGAAATTAAGCTTCTTCATAAACCACTTATTAAATTTATTTTTATGTTTCCTCTTCCCTTACAAGGTCAATGTAATTTTAGGAGTGACTAATTTTTAGGGACGGGCCTAACCTACTTGCAAAACTGTCATGCAAATTCGGCGTAGTAAATTTATGTATCTCTAACATGGGATCGAGCATATGGCCCAGCGTACTTTTTCTATATAATTATTTTCGTCTATATAGTAGAAACTTGGATGGCAGTGTTTTTTATTTTGTATACAGGGTGTTTCTGAAATGTCTATATTTTTCCCTAAATTCGTGATGTGAAAACTGTATTTCGTAGAGACCTATTAAGAGAATTATTTTGTGAATCTTTGGTTTCCTGAAGTGAGTTGGAACTTTTAATTTGAAGATAATACTGGCGTAGTTTTCTACGAAACACCAAAACTTCATATACTGCAGTCGACGCACGTTTGGCCAACCGAGTTGGCATCATCTGGAGATGATTAAAACTAACCTTATATTAACAATGTATCCTATTTATACATAAACTATTGTCACAGTTTGGTGAACCATGACCCACTAACCAATAAAGCGGGCTATTTGGGATAGGCCTTCTGTCACTATTCATACTATTTTTACACTTTATGATGTCCAAGCTTACAAATCCATCCAGCTGTCTGGTATTTGTTACATTCCTAATTAATCTTAAATTGCTAATATCTATTTCATGGTTGTTCTCCAAAGCATATTGGGCAACACTAGACTTATCTTTTCTACCATATTTGAGTTGGGCCATATGCTCTTTGAATCTAGTTTGAATTGATCATGGGGTTTGTCCAACATACTTTTGATTACAGTCCTTACAGCTAATTTCGTAAATCCCCGACTTTTCGTTTGTTTCAATTTTGTCTTTTGGATTACCTAAAAGTTGATGTAGTTTATTTCTCTATGAATGAACCACTATCATACCTACATCTTTAAAAATCTTACCAATAGCACGGGTGAATCAAGCGTCGAATAAAATCGATACAATTTTTGAATTTTCTCTTTCATTTTAAATGGTCGAGGAATTTCGAAGTGACTTTAAATTTTCGTTTCCTAATTATTTTATCAATTAAACTTACAGAATATCCATAACTAGCAGCTATATCTTTAATCAATGTCTTTTCTTTTTAAACCTCTCCTTATTGAGGGAGAAACTTAATAGATGATGGACTAGAAAATTAAAACTCGCCATTTTGTGTTGAGTACAATGGTGAGAGTCCTTAGGATTATATCTTAGAGTACTGGTATCTCTTCTGTATATGTCAAATTCTAACTTATTTGCACTATTTCTAGTTATTAATTGTATTTGTCCAGAGTTTTCAATTTCGTATGGGAATTTAACTGACGCGAAACGACTGTTTAATTTAGAAACAAAGTTGTTACTATCAGCGACTTTTGTATCAAACACTGCAAAAGTATCATCCACATACCTAAGCCAAACCTTTTGGTTTGGTTCGTAAATTATAAGACAGTGACTAACTGTTATATCCATTTTGATAACCATCATATATCTTGGGTATATTTTTCAAAACATTCATTCGACTACAAAAAAACAACATTTTCGGGTCAATATTAAAGTAAGTACTGTAAATTTGTATATATCATTTACGTTAGTACTTACTGGTCGAATTTTTGAGAAATAAACTGATTTACTCGAAGGTTAACTTTTTGAATAACAAATAATAACTATTGCGTAAATACAAGCCTTGGTAAAAAATTAATTTGATCTATAATTCTAAATGAAGAAAGCTTATTATAACAAATAGACATTGTAATCATGTTATGCATCTTTCAAATAATAAAAGATGGCAGCTTAGTGAGTTTTCTTGTGTATAGCAGAATGAAAAGAGAAGAAAACTCGTATTTCTGATACACGAGAATGACCATAGTAGTTATATTAGAGAAAATCAAACAAATGAATAACTCAGGGAAGCTATAAAAGTGTCAGCTTTGAGAACTGAGGTTTTCGTCACACATAAATTAATTTGTAAGAAAGGTAAATCTCTGAGTTATTCAATTGTTTGATTTTTCACGAATACTAAATAAGGAATCACTTTCGATATGAGAAAAGTAACAAAAATCTGTCATTATTGTCGCAATACAATGGCAAGCGTGACTATCTATACTCAATCTATAACCTATCTATAGTAGCTACGGGTTCGAATCCCACTTCCGCCATTGACAGTGTCGGTGGAAATGTACAACCATTTCCACGTTCTAAGTGTAATCTCCTTGTATGCTTTGAATTCGGAGGTTTTTTCATTTGTATGGTGGCGTTGATTATTGCATATTTCAACCAACATATTTTGACTGCTTTTTGTCAGTATCGCTACTATTATCATTGGTTTTTGCTCCAACGTAGACGTACCTCGATTCTGGATAGCTTAACATCGATTGAAATGATAAGATTTTAAAACCGTGCCAGTATTCTCTTTGAAGGTACTTTCGATAAAAGCTGGATATACCAATAAGAATATACCATTGAATCAATGATTTACGTAATAAATACAAGAAGAGGGCATGTGTAGGGAGCAGAAGACTTTATTATATATTATTATTTATTTGTATTGAAGATTATTAAAAGATAATAATCCCTACGAATTAGAAACTCTCTTTCTTTTATATACGTAGTCACAGAACGATTCGTCTTGAAAATAATTGAAACCTTTTATATACCAATAGTAATCAATCATTAAATCAGGCACAAAATAGAGAAGATCATCATATATTTTTCTTCAAGACAATAAAAAAATATAATCCCTGTAATTTAAAATGTCTCCTTTCTTATCTCAAAGCAATACATCTTGATGTGGTGTAACACTGAAGTGTTAAAATAATACATAGGAATACAACACAGCCATTAGAAGCTCTATGAAGTAGCGATATGGGGAATATGTCGTGTCTGTTAAATGCAGTTATACACAACACCCAGAGCATCTCCCCACTATGATTGGTCCTATACGATTCGAAGACGATATTTGCTGATTTAACAGAACCCATCGTTGTTATTTCCATTTATCTTTGTTTCAACGTTATCATACCTTTAGCCTTAGTGATCACTGATCATGAATATCTGCTGAAATAAAATAATAATCCTGAAAATCCACGTTTAAGTATGTATACACTAATACTGTACGTTGTGTTTCGCCTAGTAGGTACTGGTACAGTACATCCTGATCGACGGACGTGACGTGGCTACATTTATATCACATCTTAAGTATAATTCGCCCCATTCACAAAAGATATATTTTCCCTGAATTATGACTTGACACCTGGCAGAACTTTTATCTAAACAGCGAATGTAACAGCGTTTACGTTTTCATATAGTGTGTTGATCCGCGGGAGGTATAGAAATGGCCGGGGCTATTTATCAGCCCCACGGTCGTTACAACTAACTCATGCGAGGGACTTCTAATTTTCTAAAGTCACGCAAGCCGTCGTCTATTTGGCGCCCACATTACCCACTATTGTTTCTTTTTAACATTTTTACACAGTGAGAAAAACAACTTATTCAATTTGCACATTATGACAAAGTTCATGCTTTATTGAAGAATTTGAAAACCGATATTCCGACTCGTGCAAATCCTGGTACTGTAAATCAGTAATTCAGTTTATTAACTATTTCATGACAGTTTAATAACTTAAGACAAATTGCTTTCAATTTTTAATTAATCATTACTAATCATCAGGTGCCGGAAATATTTGATATTTTACAGAGCCGGTAATTATGAAAAAAATGTAAATATATTTACACTACATAAAAATACATGTGGTGTATGTATCCGTAATATATGCAACCAGTATAACTATAATCGAGGCAGAAAGGTGCAGGAAACCGGGACACTCGTCTGTAATCTTATACGTAACTTGGCACTTTCTCCCCAGTTAACTTGGTAATACGAAAGCGTACGGTTATTTTTGTGTGGTGTTTGATTTGGTTCTCCCTTAAAAACGCTCTTAGCAATGGCGCAGTCACTACCGTTTGTACATAAACTACAAAAACTGATTGAACACTACTATGACCTTGCAACAGATGGGTCACATATTCGGTGTAATCCATGCAATTGACGTTTCATACACGCCGTGATTGTACAAGACATTTAAAATCGGCTATCAATCGACAGAATATTGCCGGTACAGTTATAAAGGAGGAATTTTTTATAATTTGTGTCATGTCTGTGCATGTAGTCTGTCTTGGAACGTAGTTGAAGATGCTTAGTTTACATGTTTCTTATTTTTACCTTTCCTTTACCGAGTAGCCATATATTTCGTAAACATATCTACTAAGTGTGTATAAGAAGGTTTTGGGGGAATATTGTAGAGGACGTACAAATAAATGTTTATGGGTGACAGTGGATGAAACAGTTGACATTCAGTGTAATATTGTTGTTAATGTTATACTAAGAATTTGGAGTGTTCAAAAGACTTCTTCTTCGATAATAATAGCCAGTAAACGAGTACAACAAACCAGAGCACACACCGTAGAATAATAACACGTGCATTATCTACTATAGGTGTTCAAAAAACAGCCACGAATGCAGAACGAATATTAGATGTAACCATGTATGCTAATGCAATGGTAGACTTCAGTCATTCTGAATAATACATTTTATCAAGAGGTGTATGTATTAAATATTCATTTTATACTTTTGCTTTTATTTGTCTACATATGTCCTTCTATCAATCATGAGGCAGTAGTAACTATCGGTACTGGACTTTGATCTAGTTTTTTCCCTGCTAATCAAACCACGATATCATATTTTGCCACTATGATATTTTTCTCTTTTTCAATTAATACGAGTACTCCAGTCAGTAGGGATTTTTGCCCTGATTAAAAATCCAAGTTTTCGGCTTTGGGGGTAGGAGGCGTGAGCCGCCATCTTGAATGAAAGATGAAAGAAATTGGTTTTTCAAAACAACTCCGCAACGGTTGATTCAATAAAAACAATATTAAGGATAAAGTTAAAGAAGATAAAATTAGTTACATTTTTTGTAAATCTAATATGTAACGAGGTATAAGGGAAAGATGAAACGAAGGAAAGATGAATGTTTTCCAAGAAATCGTCAAACTCCATTTTGTTCTATTTTTTATTCTTTCTGGCTATTCACTACACAATTATAATAATTTTGTAAACTCAAGTAAACTCATTTCTACACCATCTTGAGGTAGAGTAAGTGATGCGTTTTTTATTATGGTATCCCAGTAGGCCTAATCCACAGATGTGCCAGTTTCAACGATTATTTTATTACTTTTTCTCCTTTTCGACAGAGGACGACAGATATAATTCGTAATTATATATGCAGGGGATAATTGGGAATACAGATCACTGTAAACTGTAAAGCAGATTCAAATTGATGTGAAGTATTTTTCAAATAGATCAGTCCTTAGATTTCTAGTTTCTGTCTGCTTTTCGGTAGATTTGTGTGTGGATCAATAGATCAATGGGTCTACCGAAAAATCTCTAGGGTTAATAGCACTGGTCACTGACCCTGTGTGTGTTAAACTAGGCCGCGGGCACGCGGTATGCTGCCGTGCCGCTCTCTCCAGAGAGGGGAGAAAGGGACACCCTTTTTGACCATCCAAAAGGAACAAAAGAAGACGAGGGACGGTTTATACTTGCTCTAGGAAACATCTGCTACAAAAAAAACATAGAATGAAACTTGAAACATTCATATACTAATTTCTGCCAACGCGGCCGACGCGGCAATAAGAAAATTTATATACATATAACAAGAAAAATCACTATGATTTGAAATACATTTTGCTATATAATCTTATGTGAAAAAAAATGTAAGGAATTTGGTCCTTTTAACTTCCCCCTTAATATTTTTGCACCTTTCAAGATGGTGGCTCGCGCGTTCCCCAAGGTCCGAAAACTTGGATTTTTCATCAGGGTCCCGACCTAACCAACATATTATCAAAGTGGTTTCTATCTCACCTTTTGTAAGTCAAAGACCTTCTTTTGTCTCTACTGACTGGAGTATAATGTAGTTAAATGGGAGGAATCTCTGTATAAGACCCTATTACAATTCTCTGTAGATAAATTAATCTACAATAGATAATTTTAATGTAGTAAAATTCAATCGCAATACCAGTTTCGAAAATATATGTTGATGTCAGTATTTTATACATAGGTAATATGATGTTAGGTAAATTTACGCCGGTAGTCAGGTAGTTTCCATTAAATTACAGGAAACTACATACAGATGTCGTTACGTACAAAATGCAGACTTAGATCGGCCCACATTTAATATGTAACAGGAACATTTTGTGAACAATTCATATATTAGTTTTTTATAGAATAGTACATTGTGTATCTAGTAATAAAAGCAATAACTAATACATTCTCGGACGACGATGTAAATTGTTGGCCGAGGCGTGAAGCTGAGGCCAATAAGTGAAGTTCGGGAATTGGCTTTTTACTACGAGGTACACATACTATTTTTTCTGAAATTGCAATGAATATTATTATAAATTAGGAAATTTTTATTAATACATAAACACTTTTTTCATTACAATCTAATTGTTTATGAAATCGTTTCTTTGAAAGTCCTGTTTATTTATTGTTGTGATAAAAGTCTGATTCAGTGCGTATTTTGCTTTTAATATTTGTAAGTGCTAAAAAAATATATTAAAAAATATTTAAAACGGACAGTGATGATGATGTCCAGGTGTTTGGGACACCACCAGAATTTAGTAAACAACTGCAAGAAATGTGAATTTAAATTTAATGTTGTATTTTTTACTAAAAAATGCATTTTAAAAGTGAGTTGGTTTGGCTGCGTGTATTTATTTACTGTCTAAAATAAATATAAAAAACTTGTACAGGAGTTACTTTCCCGGCTTAGGTCTGAAAAGTAACTTTCTCGTACTGTTTTATGATGGTTGCTTAGCAACGGACTAAAATACTAGAATAATGTATTTTGTGATCTGAAATTGCGCCGAAAGTATACATTCTTAAGCGATTTCAGAAAAATAGTCATTACTTAACATAAATGGCATCAATGATGATATTTTTCCTGTTTTCAAAATAACCAAATTATCAGTTACAGTTCGTTTTCTTTTAATTTGCTTTTCTAATTCTTTCTTAAGGCATAATTCTTATTCTCGTTTTCCATTTATTTGCCTCAACAATCATGCACACCGTATACATTTACCCATAATTCCCGAAAATTATGTAGCGTTTGTCGAATCACGCACCTTAAAACAAAGAAGACGAGTTTGTGTTTTCATTTTCATTATGCACGACACGCGTTAAAAAGGACCACGTTTGTTTAAATGCTTGTGCTGCACAGAGGGTTTTATATACTTGACTTTTTGAGTGGTTTTCCTTGTCTTTTCCTTTATTTTTAGTTTTATTGTGCCTTTTTTTACTTATACAACAAAATGAACTTCATTATCCAGTGGCAATTTCTTTTTACACAGGTTATTATGTGTCCAAATTTGCAGGGTTGTGAAATTTCTATTAATTTAAATTCGTGTTATTTTGCATGTACTTAAACGAAACTTTATCATGTGCTATTGTTTTACTAAGCATATTGTCTTTCAAATATCTCTGTCATTTTATAGACATGCACTAGTATATTGTAAAAGTTATGCCAATTTAAATATGAAATGTTTCAATGTTAATTTTAATTTTTCTGTACTGTGTCGAGGCTATTTTCCGTTATTTAATGTTAATAAAGAAATTAAAGTAGAATACCTTTTAACTAATTCTAAATTATTTTTTAAGTTGGTATCTACAAAAATTATATAAAATTTCAACCTACCTTTTATAGATTACTACCTAAAACGAAAATATTCAATGAGAATTTTTCAGAAAATTTGGAGAAACTTTTTAGTATTTATTAAATATATCTTACTTGCAATACAATTTCCTCAATGGAGTGATGTTGTACGTAGAAATCTGCTATATAACCATTCAATCTCCCATTATACAGGATGATTCTGAAAGACAGCATAATTTCTACGGGAGAATCTAGAGGCCAAAATAAGACTCCTTAGTCTCAGGTGCATCTCTTCTGCGTTAGTTACAACCCCTTAAATGGAGTAGTACCAAATTGACTTTTGATTAATAAATAAAAAAGTAACATTGTTGATGTTTTGATGCCATTAGGTGTATCCAAATTAAAAAAAAAACATACTTATTTTTCGTATGTTCCTAACATTAAATATCGTCCTTCCCCAAGATAAAAAATGTTTGAACAAAAAAATTGTTTTTTGAATAAAATAGTCAACAGAAAACGATTTCCTTTCTAAGAAATTCTTGTTTACACTTGTTAGTTTTCTCTGACAATCGATCACGTTTTTTCTTTAATTGCCACTTCTATTTTTACAAATAAACTAAATTTATGTGCACAAAAATAAATATTCCAGCCCATTCAGCTGCCAAAAACTGAACATTCAATTAACCGGGAGATTTACAATGCGGATTGCTGTCGGCACAGATCTTAAAATACAATTCGCAAAAATGATAACAATGATTTATAATTCCAGTTAAAAATAATTGTTCTTTAATTCCAGTGTTCATTTTAATTTATGGCGCGTCAGTTATTGTAATTATATGACTAAGGACAAGACTCCAAGACTTAATGGCCCACTGAGAGTGTTTTAATTGTATATTATTGTAAGACCAAATACCGTTGGCAAATAATAAAAAACTTCTCCTTGCCTAAATTGTTCACGTTAAATAACTACAAATTTAAATACTGAACGTATAATAATAACTATTATAAAGATTTACCAATTGTTACTGAATTGAAAGAAATTTTGTGAGTTTAATGACCTCTACGAACTAATTCTTGATTAAGATCGTTCGAGTAGTCTTAGATAGTCGAAGGACACTTTAAAATAATGCACAGACATTAAAGAACATGAAAATAGCACTCACTTGAAAAGGGATATTGACTTTATTAATACTTCTCAGTAAACCATTTTTAATAGGTAGTAAGTCGGTGATCCAGTTGGTGAAACATAAGGATACCAATCATCCTAGATTAGGAAGGATGTCATGGGTCCTTTTTTTGCATCCTTCCGAGATCCCTGGAAGGACCCTAATGTCCTGGATTTTAACATTTGATCCATATTCCGTGTAATGAAAACTAACTGAAGGGCCACCGTCTGTCCTTAAAATTTGAGGTTGGCAACCCTGTGAAACAATATAGGCACCGATTTTCCAGCTCTATGTAACTTTGTCATGTATTACAATCTATAATCGGTCCGTTATCAATGTACTGCAATTTGGCTGTTTAGAGGTCTGTTGGAGTCTACAACAATGTTTTAGCCATAGTAAAACCGCAAAACCATACGATTTTAAAATAATTGCAGTTACTGTGCTGTGCCAAAGAAAAATGTTGTACATTCCAGTAGATCTCTGGCCAAATTACTCTCTATTACTAGGGGCTCCGTATATATGCCGTTTGTTTGGATAGTTTTAACCTATTTTTTAGAGCGGGAGTATTATAGTAGTAGAGTATACCGGCTCATTAAATCTTTAATGTATTGTTGTGACACTTAAATTTTAATTGGTTCATCGCGTATTATCTTTATCTGTGGTACCATTTCAAACAAAGACCCTTTGAGAACTCGGTTGCCCAAAAAAATGAATAATAATAATAATATTGTTTCAATTCTGGTAATGGAATAAATGAAAGAAATACATAATTATTTTGTTAGAACTGAACAATATAAAATAGCAGTGGCGGTCGGTCCATGGAAGCAAAAGAAGCAGTGCTTCCCCTGGGATTATTTTAAAAAACACATAATTGGAACCTAATTATTATTTATCACATATATTAATCATTAAAATTTACTTTTACCCAATTTCAATAGACACGGCCCTGCTTTTCAGCAGCTGAGATAATGTTGCACGATAAAACCGTAACGATGACGCACTCGATTAATCGAGCCAACACGAACTCGCGCAACTTCGATATATGTAAGCAGAGACAACTGTCTCTGGTAAGTAGGTAACTTATTGAAATGCATCCCATCCCACTTCATAATCTTGATATCTGAGCTGTATAGCATCGTAATACGTTTTATTTTATAGATTTCAATCTCGATTTTAATATCAATTTTTAATATTATACTTAATATTAATCTTCCTAGTATTATTCTCAGCTTTTGTGCTATATTTGTAAAAACTTTTGGTGTTTCTAAACCTGTGGTGCGGCGACAAGTGATTTTTAAAACGTTGAATATTAGTGCGCGTGTAAGCAGATTTAGAATTACTTATTAAATTTGGAAGCTGGTCCTAGCACTGTGGAAAATATTATTTGCGTTTGTGTGGTGTGCAATTTGTTGAAAAGGGGATTTTCAACATATTCGTTTCAAGATAAACTGGATATTATTAGAAACGGGAAACCAACACCTGATTTAAAACTCTTAAAAACGAAAGTTAAATCATGCTATAGGTACTTTAATATTGAAGTGTACAGTGCTAATCAGTGGTTAAGGGGTTGTGAAAATTTGTGTAAATTGTTTTGTTGGCCATGAGTACTGTTCACAAATGAAAAAGGTGTTTGGAATAAAAATGCATTTTCAGATTTAAAACAACATTCACAAAGTGACAAAAAGGCATGGTAAGTGTGAAACTCATTTGCGAGCGGTGCTAAAAGAATAAACATTTGGAAAATCACGAATTGAGCATTCATTAGATCAGCAGTTGAAAGAAAGTGTTAAAAAGACTTATTGACATTGTTTGTTTTCCTCGGCGAAAAATGAACTTAGTTTTAGAGGTCATACTGAATCTCGGAGCGTAGCTAATAGGGGCAATTTTATCAATTTAATTGATTTATTAGCAAAATACGATAAAATTTTAAGTAACCATCTGGAACACTCCACGATATTTCGCGGTACATCAAATCATATTCAAAATGATTTGATTCAGTCGATAAGCAATATTGTTTTAGAAAAGATCAAGCAAGAAATAAAAAGCTCCTTTTGTTGCAGTTATGTTAGATGAAACAACCGATATTACGAATATTAGTCAGTTGTCAATCGTAGTACGCTACATAAATCCAAATGGGAAAGTCCAAGAGCGCTTTTTAGGATTTTTAGACGTAACAACGCCATGAACGGCCGCAGCTTTATATACTATAGTTTGTCAGATAGTCGATGATCTACAGTGTGGTGCCGAACTTATCGCCCAAAGTTATGATGAGGCCGCTGTAATGGCTGGTGAATTGGGGGGCCTGCAGGCCAAAGTAAAAGAGACTTTACAGAATGCAATATTTATACATTGTTTTGCGCATCGATTAAATTTAGTTCTAGCTCAATCTGCAGCGTGTCTTAAAGAGTGCAAAGTATTTTCTTCAAGTATTAGTGGAATGGCTGCCTTTTTTCAAAGTCATCAAAACGGACACGAGAATAAAAACTTTTTCAAGAAATTCAACCAGTGAAGAGCGGCTTTCAAAATTGTCCCTGTTGACAATAGAAAGTGACTTTGTGAAGGAGATGTCCCAAAATTCAAACTTACGACGAAGTTATTTCCGACATCGCAAAAAAGGAGAGGCGGATTAAACTGCATTGTAAATAGGTAGGTATGTGCATGTTAACTACTTAACTAACTGGCTCAATTTATAGTTGGCTAGAGAGTGCACGATGGCTAGTGTGACTGAACAAACTCTCTATTTCGCTGCGGGTTCAATCCTCGCCACCGACGCTGGCAATGTCGGTGGATATGGTTGTGTGTCTGCGTTTTTTTCATAAGTGTAACCCTCGCCCGTGCAGCTTCGGCTTTGGAATCGGGGGTTGTCTAATTTTTGTGGTGTTTTTATGTTTTATGTTTATTGAGGAGTGGCGGTCCTACAAGTGTACTTTTTTCTAGATATCATAACTTTGCAGCTTTCGACATTTGCTTTAAAATGAGTATACGGAAGCCACGCACCCTTTTCTTAAAATAATTCTTGCCTCGCTTCGCTCGGGGCCTCGCGCTACCCATCACTCTATATCACAAACTGCTTCCCCTGTATCAAAACTCACCGCACGCCCCTGTAAAATAGAGAGAACCTAAAGTTTCCAATATGGTAGCCCAGTTATGATGTTTGTATAAATTGGACATGTTGAAATAATTGTAACCAGTAGATTTTAATAGGACTACTTACAGCAATGTAAAATATTTATTTTTTTGTCAATCACCATTTTAGATTTCTAGTCCAACTATATTATTAAAATATATCACTTTTAAAAAAGCAATTACAGGAACTGTTCATACACACTTATAATGTGGATACTTTATTTACTCCATTTTTTATATTTGATAATATTGTTAAGATGCGTTTGTCAATTCGAGAGCGGAAAATTAATATTTATTAAATATATAGAAAATATGTATTCGCAACTTGTAGTTTGGTTTCAGTGGTTAAAGACAAAAACTGATTACTTAATTAATTATATAATAATTTTAACTCTATGTTTCAGAGGCGATCAGAAATTATTTACTAACTTAAATATTATAGTATTCTTCTTTATTATATTATTAAAAAAATACATAATATTTCATGAAATTTCCGTTCAAATGTGTCGTTGGTTTTATTCTATTAGGCAATTTTTTTATTTATTTATCTCGATATTAACTTTAGGTTTTGGATAGCTGCTTGACTTAATTATTTTAATCTCTTGGGGCATATAAATTTAATATTAAAAGTTTATACCTGACAAATATTATTATTTAACAAATAATATCTAAGTGCAAAATAATTTGTTTACAAATACTTACACCTACTTTAGTTTATTTACTTTTTCTTAGATATACATATAAATCAAAGTGGGTATTTCTATTGTCAATAAAAATGTGATATTTAGTTAATGTGGTTGTTTGTTTTAATCCCCGTTTAAGAAATATTCCCATGTAGCACGCCGAGTTGTAATTTGGTCGAGCCAACGTTTTGATAGGTATCACAACGTTGTCGAGACCAAATTACAACTGGGTGTGCTACTTGGTTTAGGTAGAGGGTGGGCAAATTTCGTTGTATAGGGTAACTGTAAAAGATACAAAAAAATAGAAGACACATTCTCAATCACTTTTTTTTGAGACAAATTCACTGGCAAAAACAAAAATTTGCTATCGTCTTTTGTTTTCAAGTTATAAACAAAAGTTCGATTTTTTTTACTTTTAGACATATGTCAATATCTTGATTGTTTGTTAAAGTTATGGAAAAACAACTTTTACATTCTTCAGTCACCTATCTAGTTGAAGGACCCACAATTAATGAGAGTTTCATTTAACCTCTTAAAAATAGCTTTCTTAGGTTGTCTTCTTTTTGGATAGCGATTAAAACATATTTTTCTACTCCCTACATAGAAAATACTATTTTGCTCCCTCATTTCAGGGAGCAAAGTAGTACTTTTCCTCCCTCGGGAGGAAAATACTTTGCTTCCCTAGGGAGGAAAATACTTTGGCTCCCTCTGGAAGCAAACAAGTAAAAACTTCAAATAGCTGTAATAGTAGTGTATAGACTTCTTTTATTGATACACAAACTTCCTGAAAATGAATGCTTTTCATTGAAGCAGATTTTTTATTACTTATTTTTATTTATAAAAATTGAAAACCGTTTAAATTGAGGTTTAGACTAACATCAGTAACTAAATATTGTTAAAATTTATGGTACAATTAGTTAAATTACTAATGGAGATTGCCCCTGCAGAAATATTGGCTCTGCTGGTGGAGATCAGTTCCTGTTTGTTGTTTTCCAAAGTCTTGGTCGCTGATGAAATACTTGCAGAAACAAAATTTTCAAAAACAAGGCGTTTTTTGGTACTTGAAGTAGTACTTTCTCCCGTAATTATTTGTCTGGCTACCTCACATTTTTTAGAAATACAATCATCTAAATACCCTTCTGCTACTGCGTTTGTTCGCCATCCCCCATGTCTTTTTAGAGTGAGAATGTCACTTCCAGCATTGACTAATAACGTAGCTGAAGTACGGCGGAAACTGTGTCCAGTATAGCCTTTCGAATCATCCAAATTTAAAAATATTGCTATTCTGTATGGAATTTTGGCAATTCTGTTTTTGCCAATTACCTGGTTTGTACATTTCCCTTTAGCATAAGTTACAAAAAAATCTAGAATGACATGTTTTAGGGGACCTACAGTCCAGATATTTTCTATACATATCCAAGACAGATACTCCGTTTAAAATCTCATTTGTTATTGTAAATATCCTTTTGATATTAGTTTTTGAGTCAGGTATTTGCACCACCAAAATATCGCCTTTATCACTGATATCCTCAAGTACCATTTTAACTAATTCATCGCTACGGCATGCCCCAGCAATTCCAAATATAAGCACAACCTGAAAAAGGAAAATGCACTTATGATAACTGCCTAAAATGTCACTTAATTGTCTATATATATTTTCTAATAAAAAATGCTGCGTTACGTTTTTATTTATTATTCAACAATAACGATCAATCTTACCTTCATATGTAAGTAAGTTTCATCTAGAGCTTCTGCAATAAACTTGTTAATATCCTTCCTTGAAAAAGTATTGGCTTTCTTGGCTTTATATACAGCAGATTTTCTTTTTAAAAAAGCTACTAATTTAGGAAACTTAATGTCGATATTGTCTTTAATTTGGAGTGTAGATCGCAACATGCTGCATTTGCTCCATAATGTTGAAGGCTTCAAATCGGCGCATTTTTTGGGAAAGTAAAATAGGACCCCTTCTTCACATATTTTTCTTATTTGCCTAGTCTCCATCCAACAATTAAATAGCTGGTACTCTTTTTCATATTTTTTCTCGAGACTTTAACGGTAATAGATTTAACGAAACCACGTTTGCTTCTTCCAGAATATCTTGAGTAACTTCATCTTCACATTCGGAATACATTATTATAAACTTTTTGGAAGTTTGGTTATTTTGAAAACAAGAAGCAACCTTAGCAACGTTCCATGTACTTTGATTTTTAACAATATTTACTTATCTAAATACCTATTATGACATTTTGACATATTTGGTTGTTTGATTGTCATGCATAAGAAAATATAATAAAATATATGTAAAACCAATGTAAAACACTGTAAATGGTCGAAGAAAAAATCATATGTATTACACAGGCAAAGTGCGCTTCGCGTCGGGCATCAAACTCTCCGCGGGAGGAAATTATGCACTTTTCTCCCTTGTCATACAAATAGCTATTCAGATGCAATATCACAATTGTTATTACTTTGAATAAAGCATTCAATCATATCATATTACTCGTAATTTTCGTAAGACATCTTTACTTTTACGATTAAATGGGGTGTAATTATGATGGAAACAAAATTATTAATATGCAATTTACTGACAAACGGATAAACACTGTCATAGATGACACACGCCTACTTGGAATAAATACAGAAAAACGCAAAATGTAATCTGCTAAAAGATTTTTTCGCTATTAAAATACTTACACATCAGTGACGATCCCACATATGATATATAGTTTGAAAGAGAAAATAATTACCTTTTTAATTAGACCATAGCCAACTTTGATTCCCAATTGTACAGCAAAAAATTGCAACTTTTTTTTTTTTTTCTTCCCCGCCCCTATTTTAAAAAAAAAGCGCCTCAAAAATGTAAAAGTTGTTTTTTCATAACTTTACAAACAACCAAGACATTGACGTGTCTAAAAGTCGAAAAATCGAACTTTTGTTTATAATTCGAAAACAAAAGACGATAGCAAATTTTTGTTTTCGCCAGTGAATTTGTCTTAAAAATAAGAGATTGAGAATGTGTCTTCCATTTTTTTGTTACATTTGCCGAGTTACCATATACAAACAACGACATTTGCCCACCCTGTACTGTACATATTATCATTAATTATATAATTAATAAATATTTATGAATACAACCTTATCAGAATAACAAACATAAATAAAGGTGTAAATATTATAACAAATAGGCAATAAACACAGACATGGGAATGTCTTGAGGCAAGTATTTCTACAAGACGCATGTCTTATCTGTATTTAAAGTGCTAAGTAAACAATTGTTAAGTAGGTACCACTACTGCGATAATTATGTCAAAATATAAATTTACATGTACCAAGAAGAGCATTTTTTGATAACAAATTAATGAATTTATAATACTTAATCAGTTTTGCAATGAGGGCTACCGCGCTTGAATTCACCAAGAGAGACACTAGTGTACGGAAAGGTCAATGTCACTGGTTAATGTTTACTGTAGCTTCTTAACGCTAGTTTTTAGTAATTTTTATAAAAATTAGCTGAAAAACATTTAACACAATGATGGCAAAAGGGAAAGTAGTAATTCACTTGCTCAGTAAGGAAATTGTTGTACTTATCAGAGATGTCTTATATCATTTAAGTTAGGTTATATCAAGAATGAGCATGATGAAAACAACGAATGTACCGGGTGATCCAAATAAGCCTCCCACCCCCATTTTCTCGGTTATTTGGAAAGATACGAAAAAAATGAAAAATGCTTTTTGTAGGGTTTTTAAAAAGGAATCCAGACACATTAACAGAAAAACAACTGAACATCAAATAAAAAAGATGGAGGCCTAAGTTATATTTTTTAAATTGAAATACCCAAATATTTTTCCATATTTGAATAGGGCGTCTTACTTTGATTTCAAATATATATACTTTTTATATAGTATCTTCAGTAAATATTCCGATAATCGATTATTTCCCAAAAGAAAATACGTTGCTTAACAGATATCAAGAAATATTTTCTAGGTGGCTGTGATAACAAAACAACAATTAATATTTTGACAGTTTTGCTCATTTAATAATTCAACAGTTTGCCAACAACTGTTACTTTTAAACGTTGCTTTGTTGGCCAAAAATAACCATTACATTATACTTTAGGAAAAAAATGCATATTTTAAAAATAATAAAAACGCTTGTGCTGCCCAGCAAGAATCATTCAACACATCTGGTATCTTCAACAGAAGAAATTCACATTTTTGGTCTTCCGAAAATCCTCATATTTCTGAAGAGATTCAATTCCAAGGAAGGAAATCCATAAATGTTTGGTGTGGAATAATAAATAAAAAAATTATAGGGCCTATTTTTCACGAAGGCTCCCTTAGAGGACCATTGTTTTTAGATATGTTAAGAAATGATGTAAATAATTTATTAGAAGAGATGCAATTGCAATTTGATGTTATTTGGCAGCAGGACGGGGCACCCCCACATAATATTAATGATGTTACAAATTACTTAAACACAACATATCAAGAATAGATAGAAAAACGAGGAACTATTGCTTGGCCACCTCGTGGTCCGGACCTAACTCCATTAGACACGTTTCTTTGGGGCCATTTAAAAAATGTTGTTTACAAAGAAAGAAGCAACTTGGAAGAAATAAAGGTCAAAATTAGAACAGAAATACGAAATTTGAATAATAACAACGCTGTTATGGCAAATGTAATGGGAAACTTAAGAAAACGATACGTTCTGTGTATAGAACACAATGGAGGGCACATAGAGAATTTTTTGTGATATTTTATTATTAATTAACTAGCAATAAATTATTGTTAATTTACTACATTTCTGTAGCCGTTAAAGAAATATTTTCATTTACCACTCTTATTTTAATGGATAATATTATTGTTAATAAATTATCTACCACTTCAATAGTGTTCTTTAGTTATTTTCTATATTTGTAGTTTTTTTAGCTGGCTGGGCAGCATAAGCGTTTTTTATTTATTTATTTTTTTTCAATATAATAATTTAACTAATAATTGAGCATAGTTTCATGAGGATAATAAAAAAGAAATTAAATATAGCTAAATTAGGCAAAAAGTTAATAGTTATAATAGTCAAACTGTCAAACTAACACTTTTGTTTTACTATCACAGCCACCTAGATAGTATTTCTTGATATCTGTTAAGTAACGTATTTTATACTGAAAAAAATCGATTATCGGAATATTTACTGAAGATACTATATAAAAGGTATATATATTTGAAATAAGAATAAGACGTCCTATTCAAATATGGAAAAATATTTGGGTACTTCCATTTAAAAAAATGTAACTTAGGCCTCCATCTTTTTTATTTGATGTTCAATTGTTTTTCTGTTAATGTGTCTGGATTCCTTTTTAAAAACCCTACAAAAAAGCATTTTTAATTTTTTTCGTATCTTTCCAAATAACCGAGCAAATGGGGGTGGCAGGCTTATTTGGATCACCCATTACTCACGATTTTCTGTAGTAGACTCCTTTGGTAACGCATAATCGTCAGAATTAAAATGTTTCTTACAAACACATGAATGTTTCGAAGGAGTAAATTTATCTCTTTCAACCACTGTTTTAGGTGATTTTTTGTTTCTCGGAAGCATATGTCCGCCATTTCTTTCCGAACAAAATGAAACCGCACAACACTGAGGCATAATTAACAAGTTTTTTTATTTACTGGTGTACGAAATAATTATAATAAAACTCTATAAACTTTTCCCGCGTCTAACAATAACTTTTGATATGGCCTTACTTGGCCAGTGGTGCCAACTGGTGAGCCTAAAAACGTTAGCCCTCATTGAGTTCTTTATATTTCAAGCATTCAAATAAAGTGTTGGTTCTGTTAAAACTAACCGTTCCTTAGAAATATAAAATTTGCAATGAAAATATAGGTGTTTAAAATTCATTTATAAAGTCTGTCTAATAGAGATATAGTGATGTTAAATGTGACCAGTTCTCAAAATTGAAATGCGTAAGTCCTCACGTTGTAATATATAAAAAATACATAAAAATTAAATTTGGAAGTTACACTCTCGTATATCTAACTTGGAACTGATTAGATATTTGAAGAAATTGATCCAGTGGAGTGCTAAATAACTTTTACGAATATGGTACTTATAAGTAGTATTTTTTAGGAACGAAATATTGAGAGAATACAAATATACAAAAAAAATTATTTGTTTTAAAATGAGCCATAATCGCAGGCAATTTCATTTTTTCATTTAAAATAGGACTACTATACGATTCAAATGTATTTAGCCCTCAATTTGACTGTGAATTACAAAAAAAAACTGAACTTCTAAAAATTTTGGAAAAATAAAATTTTATTGCTTGGACATATCCTGTAAAATTTTAACATTTAATTTTTTAAACTTACCAAATTTCGCATTATTGTATCTAAAAATGTACCATTTTTTACGGAATTTCTGGACACAATAATGTTTAATTACGTATAACTTCATGAAATATTAAGATATTCGAATGAAATTTGTGGTATAGATAGAAACATGTCTATTTTCACACTGCCTAAAAAGAATTTAAAAAAAAAATGTAGTCTGTGCACACGAAGTTCTGTAGAGCAGTCTTAATGCTGACTAGGTAAATTCTGTCGCGTTGTTTTTAATGTTTTTATTTGTGAACATTTTATTAATAAATCTCTACTTGTCGTGAAATTAAGTAAAACAGTGTTTTTCGTGTTTACTATTAAATATGAGTGTTGTACAAAATATAGTAAAACTGAAAGATTGACATAAGTTGGGTTATGAAGACCGAGTGAAATTCAAAGGTGGTGGCCGTCCAAAACCTAATATGACGATAAAGCAAACATCTCTTGATAAGAAAAAGAAGTTAATAATAAATTTAATATTTAATAAATTTTTGTATCTGAACTAGATGCCATTTTTAAAGTCCATTTGCAAAACAGTACTGTGTTTAAGTGCACTTCGAAGGCAATTCAAAATGAACTTTTATATTCGATACTGGTGATTATTCACGAAGAAATAATATCTGAAATTAATCAATCAGACTTCATTGCAGTTCAAGTGGATGAAATCACAGATAGATCCAATAAAGTAGTTTTCACACTGCCTAAAAAGAATTAAAAAAAAAATAGAAAAGAATAAGAATAATAATTTATGGCATATATGGGATATATCTTGAATAAAGTAATTTGTAAATATAACTTTTTTATAACAAATAGGTTTCGAGATTTGGGTAACCCAGTATATGAAACATTTCAACGACTATTTCCCTCACATTATAAGAACCAATGAAATAACAAGATTTTGAAAATTTGGACCAATAAGAACAAACTTTCAGCGAAAATTGCATTCCAAGTGAAAATTTTACATAAAATTACAGCGGGCTTAACAGCTTAAGACGTCAGTTGAATCAATATAAAAATCGTTAGTACAAGTGGTTTACTCTTTACTAGTGTAAACAGCAATTCATAAGAAGCTGAAAGATGTAAAATCGTCCCTAGTAGCGCCATCCATCCCATATTAGCGAGGTTACTAGTCGCGCGCTTCTCGGTTCTGTAACTAAATTAAACCCTGCCTTCCTCAGGCGTTACACTATGCTTTATGCAATAACCACTGTTCACTTTTGACCAGCTGGTGTGTATAATATCATGCGGATTTGGCTCGTCTCTCTCAGTCCTGGTGTATTGAATGATTGTGTATTAACAGTATTTTATGTACCAAGGGAGTAAAGTGAGCGTTTCAGTCCCAACATTCATGCTAGGAACTAAAACACACTTTACTTCCGAGGTATATACAACATATTTCCACGAGCGGGCACAATTTTTATTGCAAAAAAATGAAATGTAAAGAATAGTAATTGGCCACGAAGCTTTTTAGGCATTCTTGTTCTGAAGTGGGTTGAAACCTTTGATGTGAAGATAACACTTATGTAGTTTTTCTACGAAACACCAAAACATCATATGGTGCACTCAAAGCGCGTTTCGCCAACCAAGTTGACATCACCTGGAGATGATTAAAATTGTTTTAACACCATATACTGTCTGAACGTTATTTGTGGCATTCTCTAAAATTCTCTTTTTCTTTTTTTGGGACTTACTGCAACATGAATAATTTCTTCATTATCTAACATATAGTTAGTTTCCCAGTATGCTACTGGAAAAATAAACCTCTGCGCTTGTGACTTTACGTCAAAAAATTAGTCAGAGGGTGTTTTTTGACAACTAATACGAAACACAAAAATAATAATAATTCCCTAACGTTTCGGAAAACGAATATGTTTTCCTTTTCAAAGTTATTTATCTTTTTCTTAGAATATTTCAAGTTTCACGCTTGACATATTTTAAAAAAATGACTTTGAAAATTGGAATAGATTCGTTTTCCAAAACGATAGGGAAATTATATTATTTTTTATGAGACAAAAAAATAATAATATAATTCCCTAACGTTTTGGAAAATGAGTCCTGTTACCTTTTTTAAAGTTATTTATATTTTTCTTTTTTTTTAGAATATGTCAAGTTTCACGATTGACATATTCTAAAAAAGGACTTTGAAAAAACACGTTTTCCGAAACGATAGAGAATTATATTATTTTTATGTCTCATACTAGTTGTCAAAAAACACCCTCTGATAAAGATTTATTTTTCCAATAACAAACTGGGTACCTAACTATATTTTTTAGATAACGAAGGATTATTCATGTGATAATAAGTTCCAAAAAAAGAAAAAGAGAAGTCATATACTACACTCGACACTCGCTTCACCATCCAGGTTGGCATCATCTGGAGATGCTTAAAACAGTTTTAGTCATCTCCAGATGAGTACAGTGTATGGTGTTTTGGTGTTTCGTGGAAAATTATGTCAGTGTTAGGTATCCTTGCACTTAATCGTCTGTTTGACATTATTTTTTGTTTATTTCTGTTTGAAATTTATTTTGCTAAATATTATTAAATATTATTAATTACCAAATATTACGAAGTGTGAAAATTACCCTATTAATATTAGTTTTAATTTGAAATAAGTTGTATTTTATGGTTTATGTTTGATTCTTATTTTCTTGTTCTTCCTTACAAGTTTAAAAGTTTGACATAATAAGAATGTAGACAATATATTATGTTTGTATTGTTCATTGGTTTCCATGGCGATTTTAAATCCCAAGGGAATAAACGCTTGTTTTACACCCTGTTTTGAGGCAGTAAAATATTGTTTTTTCTCCTTCATGCAAAAAATACTATAAGTAACAAATTATAGATAATTAATTAATAATTAATGATGAAGTAATTTATAATTATGTTATTATGCATTATTAAAATTTAAAAAATATCAAACAAGAATGAGATGAGGTGAAGCGCTAGGTTAAGAAAATAGCGTATTGTTTTAGCTCTAAGATACATTATTTGTGTTATATTTTATGTACCCTGTATTTACAATGTACAAATCCAACTATTTCTTATTTTTGAATTATTGTTCCTTTCGATATTTACTTTTATGTTCGAATTTATCATTTATCTAGTAATAAACAATAATAAAAAACATTATTTTTTATCGTATTAATTTTAAGTATATGATATCTTTATATCCTGAAAACGATTGATCTTTCATGGGGAGAGAGGGTAGGCCGTTGGGGCCAAATTACAACTATTGCGTATGGGGCCAAATGACGGCAGTCCGACCCTGACCCAGCCGTGATTGTTATAATTTGAATGTTAATTCAGTTAGTTAATAATAAAAAATATTTCTTGTTCTATGTTTTGTTCTGGAAATAATCTAATAAATATATTTCATGCACTAAAAATAATCTGAAAATTCACCATTCAAAGCATGTTGCCTTTAAGCATTATTTTGAGTGATTTGACTGAAAAAGTACCCTCGACTGCGTCTCTGGCATTTTTTGTCAAATCACATCAAAATGAACTCGAGCAGTTTCTAGGCAACACGTTTTCATGCACTGAATTTTCCATAATTCTTTAAAAAGTCCAAGATGCTTAAAAAAAAAATAAATAAATAAGCGGAAACGGTCGAGTTTGTCCTACTCCGGTTATATATTCTTGTGGTATTCGTTAATTTTTGATAAAACTACATTTTATTCATAGATTCGCAATTTGTTTTGCAAGTGTTATCTCGTGTGAAAATATTTTAATTCTGTTATTAATAATAATTTAAATATCAATTAGCATTTTTTTTAAATAACTGAACAATTAAAAGTCGTTTCCTAAAAACCAGAGGTTTAAAGAAAGGTCCGTTTTACAAAATTTATTTTTGTTTTTTTTGAATTTAATACGCAAATACCGTTATATCAAAAATGATACCGAAATTCGATACATCTTTTACATTATCATTCAATATTTCAAAAACTCTAACACCTATTTAATAAAACTGTGACACACCATAGTAAACAGTACATGTGAAGAAATGGTAGTTCGGTCGTCTAGTTTTTTTTCTTGTAAGCGTTCAAAGGGCTCAATACCTCTGAATCGCATAGTAGTTTCACACTAACTGTTTAGTAGTTGTATAATATGTAAAACTATTGTCTTGTGTATCTAAAACGAAGAATATTTCCTTTAGTATTGAAATCGATGAAATTTCGTTAAACGCATATCTATATAAAAATAGAAACAAAAGTACGACAAAAAGGTTATACATAGGTCATTCATTAATCATTACATAAAGGGTATCTACTTTTTTGTATTTTTCTATAGTATGTTATATAAATATATATTATTATATCATATATATGGTTTCAAAAGGTAAATGACAAAACTTTATGAAAAAGAATCATACATATCTATAGGAAGATTTTCTTCCAATTGTTCGCGTTATTTTTAACGTTGAAATTCTGCAGAGTAGGTGAAAGTAGGCAATTATTTTTAGTTTCTTATAAATATTTAATAAACTAGACATAGTAAGAATAGCAAGATTGACAGTCTGACAGTGAAAATAATTAACAACAAAAATAATCATTAGAATATAAGTAAATATCATACCTTGTTTGGGTTTTTTTTTTAAATATTCATAATAAAACAAAAATTAATGGCTATTTCCACCACTCGACCCTAAATCCTCACCTAATACATATAGACCACATCACAATTTTTGCAAAAAACATATTTCTCCTGTTGCTTAGGCTCCTTTGTTTCACTGGGTGTACCACCTGTTTGAAGGAGTACGAACGGTCACTGTCATTATGCAAAATAAATTAACCCTTCCGGAAATTAGTTTAAACAACGCTTATGATATTTACACATTAATAAACAATATATTAATGTCACAATGAATATACAGCATACTTATAGATAAAATAACCTAAATACTCTAATTAGTAACCACCAAATGACATAATACCAATCCCTAATTTTTATAAAATCAAGACGAATTTATTGGAATATGTAGTATTTTTAAAAGCCTTAAACCACTTATTTAAATTCTGAAGGAAAATATCTTTCCAGGTTCTTGCTGGAAACGTAAATCCATATCTTGAAACCAAAAGACAGCTGGATCCTCCATTATGGGCCAGCAAAATCCGATTTTACCCATACAGCTACCACAAAAGAACGGTTTGTATGAGAGTGGAGTTGTACGGGTGCCGATGGACAGACGGTGTCGTCAGTTATACTATGCCTCAAGGTGATAAAAGGGGATTGAACTGGGAATTTTACGATTTTGGGTAAGTAGCAGATTCTCTTGGTAATTTTCAGAGATTCGTCCACCAAAGATCTTGATAATTGTGATGATTGCATTGTAAAATATGATGTCGAAATCAAAACTGGCAATCGCTACTTCAGTAGAGAAGTCGGATACAAAGTATCATTTTTACACACCACTGAAAATATCTCCGTTCTATCAGTGGTCATTATTTTCAATCCTTAATAATTTTCTTATATAGTCTTATATAGGTCAAATTAAATGGTTTTTGAAAGTTTAGAATGTTTGAAATTGTCAGCACATGATTTCCTGATTTTGGCTTATAATAATCGTAGAAACTATTGAATGAATATACTCGTATATCGAACGGTATACCTACTAACAACTCAATAAATTGGCAGAAAAAGCAGACAAAACAGCTGCATTGTGTTACAAAAAGATAAAAAATATGTATTAATAAATAAGCTACATTTTGTCTTTATGTCAAATTTCTACCTAGAAAACGTAAAGGTCATAAGCGTGCCAATAAAAATTGGGGTGGGTTAAAAGATAACTGGCCAGGAAAAATTAAACATCCAGTGTATCATTCTCAACCAAATCTATACTGAACATGTAAGAAGATATCTCAAACGATTCCGAGGATATTTTAAAAATGATTGTGCATACCAGTCACATTTAACTCCCTTTATCTCAAAAAACGACGCACTTTGGTATATAGGTATATATGGCTCAAATGCCATAATTTAGGGTGTAGAATCTACCATTAAGAGATAAACCTTCCACATTCCGTACACCACGGTTTTCCAGTCAGAGGTTTATACCATTCTAGCGGTGGCAGGTAAGGCTGAAGTCAGGAACGGGGCGGCATAGATGGTATACATCGGCTCCGACAGCCAGGCTGCTCTAAAAGCGGTGTGCTCCCCAGGACGAGATCAGCTCTCATCAGGAGTACGGGGCTCCCTTTGAAGAACTTGCCAGGCATAAACAAGTGAGGCTGGTGTGTGTCCCGGGACATACCGGAGTTCCAGGTAACGAGAAGGCCGACGAATTGGCTAGACTTGGAGCCGAAGAACCCTACATGTCCAGGATGCGGGAGTGGTGAAGAAACGTCTTACCACTTCCTGGGACAGTGTGAAGCGTTTGTGCGCCAGAGACGGTTCTGAGGCGCTTCTGGAGGAGATGAGCTACCTCGCATTTAGTGACATCCTGACCTGCCTTAGATGATCGGAAAGATTCGACGACGGAGCAGGCGAAAGTAATGACTGAGAGGATAGCTGGCGGTTGATAAAAACGGCCCGTCTGCGGCCTACTTGGCAGGCGTCAGCTTCCCCCGCCATTATCATTACCATATTTTACTCACCTCCCGGTAACCCCCAAACTACACTGCCACGACTTACCATTCAATAGAAAATTTTCTGCTCTCCAGATGTAGCTTCTCGGCTTTTTTGCGAAGGCTCGCGATTTTGTGAAAAATGCATAATATGGGATTTTTCATCTCCCACGAAGCATTTCCGAAATGACCAAAAAATATTTCTGAATGCCTGAGACACCTTCTTTATATACCATGCGGTGTGTTATTATCATGCAGTGTCTATGGAATTCTGTAAAAGGAATTCATTATACAATATTGTACACATGAACAAATACTAGTTTTCATTTAATTTCTATCTGATAAATGTGCGTAAAATATGACTTTTAGAACACTTCTTACTATAATATAAGAGTCAACTTCTCAGTTCACTCATGTCTTGTAGACGAAAAATTAATCAAAAAATGCCGCACTCACCTAGATTAACAGTTCTATTTTTTTCTTTATAATTTAAAAGTTGAACAGGTTAAATATAGTTGAGGATCATTACATTTGACAATTTATGTTCTTTCAGGTATGATGGACATTGGGATGGCAACGAATTAAAGCATGGTCTGGGTCAACTCATCGATGGCAAGTTCGGCCATGACGACTTCAAAACAGACTTCTACGATGGCCAGACTTGGGTGGGTTGGAAGAACGACTCAAGGCACAATAAACCAATTGAAATAAAATTCGAATTTGATAAAGTTCGAGAATTCTCCTCTGTACATATTTACTGCAATAATCAATTCACCAAAGATGTGCAAGTGTTTTCCATAGCAAAAGTAATGTTTAGTATAGGTGGCAAACGGTTCAACAAAGGCGAACCAATCACTTACGAGTACATCGAAGATAGGATCTTCGAAACTGCAAGAAATATCACGATTAAATTGCACCATAGAGTAGGACGTTTTGTTAAGCTTCAGTTCTTTTTTGCCTCAAAGTGGATATTAATAAGTGAAATTTCTTTTGATTCGGTTGTGGCACATGGAAATTTTACTGTGGAACCTGAACCTACAAACGTTCCTCAAGTGAAGTCACATAATGGGGATAGACATGAACACAAAATAGAGATTCCTGTGCCGAACGATATTAATGAACCTGCGGTTATAGCAATCATCCTCATAGGTAGTTATTATTTAAAAAATATCTAACAGAATTATTTTAGAAAATAAAAACCTAAATTTATGGAAGATGTTGTGGACTTATTTTACTTTTTCTTTTTCAGGTTTAACTCTTGTGATACTTCTCCTAGGTGCTATTATAATAATAATCTATCGCTTCCGCAACAGAAAATTCTTCCGAAGTCCCAATTCCTCAAACATAGGTTTCCCTAGCAATACACTTCCCCATCTTCAGCCAGAATCCGTTTATGGTAAGAATTTATATTAACAAAATTTGTAGACATATGGACGTATATCGACAAACTATATAGTAGATGACGATCGTGGTAAAACGTGGTCGAGAGTGAGCTAACAAAATCATCTCTCTCGCTTAGACCGACGGGACCCTGGATAACCGCGGGTCTCGTCTCGTTCGTTCCTCTACTATAACGTTTGCCGATTCTATATTTAACCACACCGGCACACAAAAAAAAGTTGTTTGTACATTTGACGCCACCTACCTCCCGACATGTATTTCGACTTGCTGAATCCAATTGAAGTCAGTTTGGACCGTACACCCTCAAATATCGAGTAAATTGAAAAACCGTAAAAAATAGCGACAATTGGGTGTTTCGGTAATAAAAAAATTGTTGTGGATCTAAACCAAGCAATTTTTATGTATTTTGATCCGCCGGATAAAAAACAAAAATAAATTTATACAAACAACCCGCGTTTTTTAAAAAAAAAAAAAAAAAGGCAAAAATTGTGGTTATGTTGATGAAAAAAATTTTCATTCTGTTTATACGTCATTTTTTATAGATTTTACAATTTTTCACATTTTCAGATTCTAAACTTGTATTTTATGCATAAAAAAAATACAAGAAACGTATTTAATCGTGTTTCATAGATTTTGTTCAATTTTTTCAACTGCAATTTTTTGCTATTTTATCGGTTTTTTGCGATTTTTTGAGATTTTGAGGGATTAATGGGCCAAATATATTTCAGATTCGGATTCAGCAAATCAAATTACATAAAAATCCTCTTCGATCCGGGTCTACAAAATTTTTTTCATCAACATAATCACAATTCTTTGCCATTTTTAGCAATTTTCGAGGGTTTTTTACAATTTACTTAGATTTAAAATGGCTTATGGTCTAAATATACTTTAGATTCGTATTCAGCGGATCGAAATACATAAAAATTAGGCTTGGTTTAGATCCACAAAATTTTTTTTATTACCGAAACACCCAATTTTCGCTATTTTTTACGGTTTTTCAATTTACTCGATATTTGAGGGTGTACGGTCCAAACTGACTTCAAATTCGGATTTAGCGGGTCGAAATACATGTCGGGAGGTAGGTGGCATCAAATGTACAAACAACTTTTTTTTGTGTGACGGTGCCATTATTACAAAAAATAATTATACCGTTTCAAATACTTAAGGATGTGATTTATCGACACGAAATACACCTAGATTTCTTTACAAAAACTATTAAACAGAATTTTGTAAACATTACATCCACATTTGCAAGAAAAAAATCCTAAATAGTTCTGAGCATATGAAATCTATATAGTTATTTTTCGAGAAGAAAAGAAAAGGAGTATTATAATGTTATATTACTGTCTCCTATTTAACCAATCGCAACTCTTTATAGAATATAAGGGGGTCAAGTCTGATACATTGTGGCTAGCTTTAGGATTCCACAAAGATTCAATTGTGGCACTCTTTTATTAATTTTGTACACAGATTGACCCAGACCACTAGATACACGACTAGCGGTATGCTCAGTTTACAATCGCCCGTCTGTTGTGAACACGATGGGGCGATCGCAGCGCGAATATCGATGCGATACTGAAATCTACTAGTGTGTTATCTCGTTGTTTGTTTCTCTCAGTGCTCTGGCAAGCGCTCTAACTCTAATATGAAATCGTTAACTTTCGTTCGGACTTCGTATTTCTAATGGTACAGTTTGTACTGTATATACGATATATGTGTAGTTTGACTTAAGTAATGAGAATCAACTGTCAGTAATATAAAGAAATGCAAGAGATTGTCTTTTACTAACAAAACTAGTATATGATTCCGTTTGATTACCATATGTATCAATGGTACAACTTTACTTTCATGAGTTTTAGAAACAAATGATCTTGGTATTACCTTTGGTACAAACCTTCTTTGCCGCTACACGTTTATAATATAGTATCTGCTGCACTTATCTAAATTGTTAGGTTTCGTTTCGTTATTAGAAATTAGCAAAGTATTTTCCGCTCTCGAGGCGATCAGCGGTCTTTATATATAGCTCTAGTAAGGACTAAACTAAAATATTGCAATCTGTTTGGAAGAGGATATAAAAGCAGTGATTACTTGACATGTCGATCATTATTAAAACTTTGATATGTAAATGTTAATAATTCGTTAACATGAAATAAAATCTATTCGTATTTTTTAAAATATTATTCTCTTTTAGGCATGAGTGAAAAAGGAAGTTCTATTGAAGCATATGGAGTAACAGAAATTGATGATTATAGAAGGAGTCATGGTACAATAAAGTCAAGTTTGAGGTCGACGTTACCGCTGCCTCACCCTGGAAACATGTCAGAAAACAACGAATATCAGGAGCCATATCAAGCCATGAAATATGCACCTTACTACAGTTACAGTTCTGTTGTTATGGAAATGCAAGATGTGATGCCGAACAGTATTAAAAAGTGCCCCATTCCACAAGGTAAACAGGAATGATATCCCTATAGTATAAAATTATGTAATAATTAATTAAAGAACAAGTTTTAATGTCAGCTTTGTTAATGGCCACCTGCCATAAAATAGAAATTCTGAGCAGCCGAACTTTTGGTTATCTGCTTTTATAAAAAAATTTCTTTAAATGTTAAGAATAAATCAAACTCTAATCGACGCCAACTTGGTTGGCGATACACGTGCTGAATATAGTATTCGGTTTTTGTGGAAATTGTTTCAGTGTTTGTGTTTTATTTTAGTCCTATTGAGACATAGGTAATTTTTACATGAATCGAAATGTGTAAAATATATTTATTAATATTATCGACTTGAATTATTTTCATCTAATGGGAAATTAAAATTTTGGTAAAGGATTTATGCAAGGTTTACTATTCTCCAATTTATATTGTTTCAGATGCATATGATTATGCAGTTCCTGAAGCAGGCACTTTACCTTTATTGTCAGCATCCGAGCAAAACACTTTGCCCATGGCTCGCAGTAGAATGAGTAGTGTTTCTTCAAAAGGACCAAGAATATCCTTGAGAAGTACTCACAGTGAAGGCCGTGAAGGAAAGAGGGTAAGTTGTCATTTAAAATCTACCTTATTACAAAAAAAATGTGGAAATTATGTGGAAACTACTATATAAAATGAACGTACCTAACTGTAAAATTTAAATCATTTTAAATTAAGTATTAAGAATAATGGCAAACATTAATCAAAGACTATTGTAAAAATAAAATAATTATTTGATGTATCAATAGTTTTAAAAGCAAGAAAAATCTCTCCTGGATTGTATGAAATTGGAAACTCTTCTTTGGCTGTAGCAATATATACTTTTATTTATTTTTAGTATATAATAAAAAAAACAAAAACGTTGCAGAAATTGATGTTTAAAAAAAAACCATAATGATTTTAAATTAATATGTTAAATCAGAAATAATCATATTGATACAATAATGAAAAACTGAAATGTGGCCTCTGGCCATCACATGACTTTCATTTACTGGTTTTCTTGAATCGTTGGAATAATTATGTTCTCTCTTTTTATGCTTTCACTAAAACTAAACACTAAAAATTGCACGTATAAACCGTTATTCCCAGTTGACAAATTTCAATTAAAATGGACAGAGAGAGATCGTCATTAGAGAACTTTTAAAATGCTTAATTCATTTTAAAATTGTGCAGTTGAACATTGTCATGATTACAATTTTTTAAACTTCGTAGCTAGTTCTAAAGTTGAACTCATCTTTCCAATAAACACCAAAGTATGCGCCTTTACAGGACCTTCAGCCAGCATCTCGGCATCTCCTGTGTAAACCCAGTAAAAGCCCAATAAACATCCAGCGGCTGGTATTTACTGGATTCATTGCTCATAGAGTAAATGTTTTGGGTTTGTACTCTTCATCCTTTCTTCACCAGAGTTTGGTATTCCTTATGGCAGTAGCTATAAATTTCTCAGAAAGACAAATTTAACGTATAGTAATACTATATTACAAGGTGCTGAGCCAGTCCTCGGAAGTAGTAAAGTCCTTAAATCAAATAATTCAGTAGGTCAATCAGAACTATTGTCTCTTATTATTGAAAAATTATTATTAGATACAAAAAATGTATGCTTATAGAATACATTGCTGTTAACAACAAAGTACTTGCTTTTATTATAATCTTCATCAGGACTTTTTTTGATGGTCCAAGCAGGGTGCAATTGCATCCATCATGTCCCACTTAGATGCACGCTTAAAATCTCCAGTAGGTATATAGACCCGGTAAACAACCAGCAGTTGATATTTACTGGGTTCATTGCTCATAGTGTAAAAGTTTCGGCTTTGTTTGAGAATGAGGCCTGATCAAATTATTTATGACATTGTCAGTGCCTTTTTTTTTTTTTTTTTTCTTTCCTTCCCCCCCTCCCCATAATTATCACCTGGTAGAATAAGTGCTCGTCATCCATTCTTTGACAGATTTTAGTATTCTTTGTTTGGTGGTAGTCATAAATTTCTCAGAAAAACAAATTTAACGTATATGTATGCATATAGGGTGGGTCAGATTTAATTGGGAAACTTAAAGAACCAATAGAAAGAACATGCCAAAATAATTTGGATTTTTCATATAAACTTATAGCTAAAATTGCCCAGTTTTTCGAGATAGAGGGAGTTGAACTTTCAATTTATTTTCAGTTTTTTGCGTATTTCTCAGGAGATAATTGAGAGATTGTTATGAAATTTAAAAGGTGAACGTTATGTATACAGTAGCAGTTCTCACCATAGTTTTCATCTCTCCATTCCAACCAGTAGTGTGATGATGGGGGAGTGTCGCAGATATTCTTCCCAGAAAAACAGGATGCCACTGACCTAAGCTATTTTTCTTTTTTTTTTCGACATTTACCAGCACTAATGCTCAACAAGTTTTCTTATAGTTTTTTGATAGGATGCAACATCTTTCAATAAAACTCATTTCAGTATCATTCATCCCCTACTTATCAATTAGCCGTTAATTGAGATTCGATTAAAGGAATGTTACAGATTTTCATTTTTCCACTAACACAATTGAATGGAGAAATGAATACTATGATTCGAAGTGTACGCAACTTGCACCAATTTCATTACAATGTCTCAGTTATTTCCGGGAGACCTCTATCTCGAAAACTAAGATTTTTAACTGTAAGTTTATATGAAAATCCATATTATTTTGACGTAATCTATTCCTGATTAAAATCTGGCCCACCCTACATTAAAGCATGGCCTATTCAGTATTCCGAAGATTCAGTAAATTAATACTATTCTTTCATACAGTATTACATACTACTTGACAAACATATTGTGGAATAAGACAAAGATGCGCAATGGACCAAGAATGTTCCGAATGGACACCGTCATTCACATAACAAATTTGTACTAGTGTTTATATCAATGCACAATTGCGAAAATAATTTGATTAAATTGTTGTACTTTGTGGTTCAGTGTTTTGTGAGTTGTGGTGCAAAAAATGTTGGTGCCTCGCACATATCTATACCTTGTAATATTTGTCAACTAGTACAGGCAAATTGCTGTTTTCCCACATAAAATTTTCATTACATTTTTAAACAGTTTCCCTTTAATTTCAAAGTGAAACTGAAAAAAAATCCATAATGAAACAAAGAATACATATCACATTAAGTACCATACTATGATTATATCTGTTTGTAGTCACCTACACAGCAAGAGGCCTTAACTGCATTAAAGAAACGTCTTGAAGAGACCACCATTCTAGAATTTCCTAGGCATAGATTAAGAATGCTGTCTAAACTATCTGAAGGAGCCTTTGGAACGGTATGTATTTTTTTATAGTGCTTGCTGTTTTTATTTAGTGTTCATTTTCTATATTTTATGGAGCGCTGTTTTGCCTTAATTATTCTAATGTTATGATGATGAATCTCTTATTACTACTAGGCCTTATGGTTACCTGTCTATATAAAATTATTACAAGATTGCCATACCAATTTAACTTGATATAAACCGTTGAATGAAGAATCCTTCAAATTATAAACATAATTACTCGTATTATATGTTGCCTAACGCACAGATCAATACTGCTCTGGTATTAAATGTGTGTTGCCTACCATACAGGAGTTGTTTCTTAGGCTCAACACATTCAATAGCATTTTTATTATTTATTTGAATCGTCGATATTAAGAATTATTCATTTTCTAGTTGTAATATTTATCCTTAAAATATTTCAATTCTTTAATTTGATATAATTTATTGTACATAGTTTTTCCTGATTACAAGTTTCCCTTCTGACATTCCATTTTAATGCTGCTTTATACTGTATTATTACCTATCTATTTGAGATGATTGTATAAATTGTACATATATTTTTTTAAGGTTTACATAGCAGAAGCAGATGGGATAACAGAATATTCATCAACTTTATCACTAGGCACAAGATTAGTAGCAATTAAATTTTTAGGAGAAAGTGCTTTAGAAAAAGAAAAGTGAGTATTATATAATGCAATAAGCATTCATTATATCATAAATTCATTGTCATTTCAATATCACCCATAATCCCATAATAGAAAATGTAGCTCAAGTGGCTTTTTATTTAGATAAATAATGATAATAAGGAAGGTACTTTATTGACCTTACAATATAATTCATTATTTTATATTTTTATAATAGTGATTAAGATTTCAACAGTCCGACTTTTCCCCAAATTATATAAAGTGAATATTTACATAATAATGAAATGACCTCTGTCTGTGGTTACTGTACTTACTAAAATTGAGGTAGCCTAACTTTATGCTAAAAGTTCAGTTTATCAGCTTACTCAGAAGTCATTCAATTTTGTACTTATTTTTTTTGGTCCTGTAAGCACAAAATTAATCCACTGTGTTCTTTCTCATAGGAAGGACTTTTACCGTGATGTTCGAATCTTAGCAGCACTCGAGGACCCGAACATCGCTCGAGTCCTTGGAATCTGCAGCCAGGATGAACCATTATGTGTCGTCATGGAATATTTAGACCATGGAGACCTGTGTCAGTTTCTCAAGACCCATGTAGCGGCAGACATAAACACAAACTTACCGTACGGTGTAAAATCCCTATCATTTGATTGCCTTTTGTACATGGGAGCTCAGATAGCTTCAGGCATGCGTTATTTAGAGTCCCTCAACTTTGTTCATCGAGACTTAGCCACTAGGAATTGCTTAATAGGAAAAGGATATCAGATCAAAATCTGTGATTTTGGTACATACAACGAACTTTATGTGAATGATTATTATAAGGTCGATGGTAATACACCATTGCCAATAAGATGGATGGCATGGGAGAGTGTGTACCAAGCAAGGTAATTATATACGGTCTTTCACAAATGTTATCTGTTTCAACTTGATTTAAACCTGAACTATACTTGTCCTCATTCTTCTAAAGTTTTTAAAACAAGGTGGAACTATACTAGAGCTTTCAGGTTAGGATTGAATGACAGTCACCTATATATATTTTATTTCCGTCTAATTAAAATTCTTATCTAACAAAACATTTTTCAACTTTTGTATAGCCAATATTTCATTAGAATCTTTATTAAAATGTGATTATAGGTATACTACGAAGAGTGATGTCTGGGCATTTGCGGTAACGTTATGGGAAATCCTGACGCTCTGCCGAAGGCAGCCCTACGATTCCCTTACTGATCCCGAAGTAATGGAGAATCTAGCACGTTTGCACTGTGATGATGGGCAATTCAAGTACCTACCTCGACCCTCAAACCACAAGGATATCTACGATATCATGCTGGAATGTTGGCGGCGGAAAGATGTGGAGAGGCCCAGTTTTAGAGAGATACATTTATTCTTGCAAAGAAAAAATTTAGGATATGCTCCTGCATAGCTTAGGAAGACTGGTTAGGTATAGAGGGATCAACAACTATGTAAATATAACACAGGGTGATACTATGTATTTTTTTAGTTATATTGAAAATGTTATTTAATTTATGAAATTCTTTGATCTTCAAAAGATATGTAGGTTTATTAATCTCGGAAGGTTTTTGCAGGAATTTTTAACACATTAAAAATAGAAATTGTGTTTAGGTATATGAACCCAATTTAAAGACAGTTGTGGAAAATATTGTTAAAGTTTTTACTTAAAGCAGCTTGGTTCTGTTTGATTTGTATAATATGACTATCATTTCTACTTTTTCATAGTGATTGTCGGTTTCTTAACATTTTTAAAATTTCTGCAAAATTTCCTTTAGCAACTTTCAAAGTAGTTAGATAGAGGGTTACTTTTATTATCAGACCAAATATAGCACTACATCTATTTTCATTTTAATATCTATACCTTTCTAATCTAGTCTGATAATGAAAGTGACAAAAGTTCATGTAGAGGTGGCTTATTTGCTTTAATCATTTGTTAAAAAAATTTCACAAGGCACAATAATTCGAGACAATGTCTAGATTCTAATGTAAGAGTAATAATATCAATGTTATATTATATTATATTTACTAGTCAATTGAGACGCCTATGTAAAATACTTTTCAACGATGAAAAAAATGTGACTCCCGGAGCTTAGATAAGAGAATTAAAATGTATTCTAAATAATAAAATTAAGAATGCTCCATATGAGACTTGCTAAAAAGTGGACTATTTAATATATAAACAAATGAAGTAATTAATTTTGATTGATAATATTTCATGTTTTCTGAATTTACTAACCCCCAGTATTATCAACATTTTAAAGGAACCTTTAACTTAAAGGGAGTTTTAGTGACAAGAAAATGTATTACAAACAAAATAGAAGTATCACTACAGTTTTAATAAAATTTAGGTTTATTGGCTGCCGTATTTTTATCTTGATTTAAATTTTGCTGAAATTGCTGATAATACATTTTCTTGTCACTAAAACTCCCTTTAAGTTAAGGGTCCCTTTAAAATGTTGATAATACAGGGGGTAAATGTTTTATGTGAAATCACTTACTTTTGTGTAGGAATCGTATATCATATTTAATTCCATATAGCATTAATGGGAAAATCATATATCAATGCGATTTCACATTCTATTATTATTATTAATATTTAAATATTTAATTTGCATGGTGAAAAATGAATCTAAAATAAAATTTTAAATTGGTGTAACTGTAATTAGAAATGTTGAACTTTCCACGATTCTGAAAACAAATCTTTTGCAAATATTTTACAAATTGTTTCAAAAAGAACCTGGTGAGGTACACAATTTTTTTCAACTTTTTTTTTGCAAAATTTCAATCGTAGTTTTTTTTCTGTGAAATTTCATTTAGTGTTGATAGTTATGCCTTAAAGTATCACTTGGGTTTTATACTCCAGTACTAAAATATGACATAATAACCTAAATTTCACCAGCCGCCACTGTTGATCAGTAGAATATACATTGTCAAAAGTTTCAGTTCTTCTAATTATTTTGGATAATGTTTTGAAATATCACAGGAATTTCTTCACCACTTCCCCCCATACAGTGGTTTATTTGGTGGTCTCTGCTGCATGGTCCTGACCACACTACTAGCAAAAAATAAAGGGTGCAATTCCTGGATTCCCCGAATGGAATAATACTGTGTTGGTTGTGAGAATCCATTGATTGACTCTCATTTACCCTTACTAACTACTTATATTTAAAAAAATTATTGTAATAATTTAGATTTTTGTGTAATAAATTAAAATTTCCACTTTTAGCACATCTCGTATAATGCTTACATGAAAATTTATACTTGTAGGAATATTTTCTAGTTACCACATTCTTTTATATAAGAAAAAACTAGTTTTTCTTAACTTGTTTTTATACTCACAAGAGATATGCTCGACAATGTACAATGTTTATACGTATATTTTTCAAAGCAATGTTATTATTTTTATTAATGTATAGTAATAATTATATTTTTTATTATGTGCCAATGAGCTTTATTAAGAATTGTAGATAACACACAGTATATATTTTTTTTATATATCCAAATAGATGCAGCGACACACAAAGAATGTTTTACAGGTTTTTAGAATTTAATGACCATATAAGTTCATCCAAGTTATTTTCATTGTATGAGATAATGTAAGTAGGCAGTGTAAGGTGCAACAAAGAAAAACTAACATAAGGTAAAACCTTCAGTCTTTTACATGTTATAGATTTAAATTTTTTATGTATATATAATTTCACTTTAAAAAATCTTAGGTTTATATTATTGAAGCTTTTTCAAGAATTCTCGTGAAAAATAAATACAACACCTTTATGATCCAATACAATATTGGAAAATCTCATAGTTCAATATTGTACACAGGTTGGTGTACTTATATCAGGTACGCTACTATATGATAGAGGCGTACTGTCATAACTCCTTTCTTAACAGTGCCCATGCAGTCGCCGGTACTCTATGCAGTGTTTTTTAACTCCTCCAATCTTTTCACAATATTGGTCAAATATTTTGTTCTTGTTACCTGTTAAGGTTTCAAAAATTGTAGCATACCAGTGTTTGTGAGGATAGGTGGTTAAACACACTTTCAGTATCAGTGAACTAATAATTTATATTGAAATCACAAAAATAAAAGTAATGATTTTCCTAAGTTTGCTGAAAAAATTTCTTGAAGACTATGTATTCCTGAATGGTACCTTGTGTGGGACAGTGATACACATTTAGACATAGTGGACACACACCCAATATTCGAGTTTGCTAGGATTAATTTCTTTTTTTAGAAAAAATTCTACATTCTCGACCAAGGTTCGAACCTAGGAGTCCAGGATGAGGGGCAAGTGTCCTTACCACTCGACCATAAAGCCACATGAAATTAAATAACTAATAAGATATAAAAGACTGGGTTTTTCGCCTTATTAAAATTTTGATTTCTGGCAATAAAAAATTATCTGTAAATGTAGGTTATTTTGAATTTTATGTAGGAATTTTTAGGAAGTATCAAGTCGTCATGTATATCCAAAGTAATAATTTAATATAATACTTACTGTGTTTAATTTTCTTATATCTGAATTTAAACAAAATTTTATTTGTGTAAATGAGATAAAAAATTTTGTTCATATTTTTTATTATAATTACAATTACCATGTCATGATGATATAATAAAATCATAGAAATTAGACGAATTACAACATTTATTAATTTAAGCAGATTGCAAAAATCACTTCTTAATAGGTGTAATTTTCTTTTCCAAAGCAATTTTCTTTTAATTCTTAATGCTTCCAAATTAAAATTCAAAATCACATATTTTTATTTAAGTTATTCTTAAATTTTTTTATCACATTTTCAAATAGGTACATATTGTGGATAAGCACAACACATACAACTAACACACATACATCACACACACACAAATACACTAAAATTGTGAAGAGTGGGCTAAAGAATTAAGAAATCTTTATTTTAAATAATGAATCCAGTCTCATAAGATTGTGCGAGTGAGCATAGTTGCCCTTTGCTTTTGTAATGGCTGTTACCATGTTTCTAGGTTTCTTTTTTATTTTCTTTAGCTAGAAAATATTGAAACGACATAAAAACATGTGGTTAAACGGTTGCTCTCATGTTAAACATTATACACATTCTTAAACTACATGTTCACGAAATCAGTTAAATATACTAGAGTAAAATCAAATTTTTTTGCCCCCTCTAAACACCATTATCTTCTGACAATATAGAAATCTTTCTGTACCTAATGTTAAACAGATTTGATGGATGTATCAAATCTACACTGTATTTTCTGGCTTTTCTATTGATCACGTGAATGTTGGAACCCTATTTGTTATCTTTTTAAAATTTTTATACCTATTGTACTTGACTAAAATCTAATGCTACACCCTGAACATTCCAGATAAATGTAAGTGGCACAAAATATTATCATTAATTACAATTAATAGTTGCAATAAATTTGTGATTTTGTTGTACATTTAAATTTCTGCAAATAATTGTCAAGTAACATATCAATTATTCAATAAATGATTATGAAAAAATAAAAAAATTGTTTTAATTTATATTCATTTGTGAATTGGTAAGTTGAAACATTCTATTATTCTATGCAATAATCAGAATAATAATAATAATAAATACCACAGAAAATGACAACCCCGAATTCAAAGCTGGAACTGCCTAGATGGGGGTTACACTTAGAAAAACATGGACATACAACCATTGCCACTAACATTGTCAGTGCCGGTGGTGGGATTCGAACCCATAGTTATAATAGATAAATTTCTAGTCAATTTGCTATCATGCGCTCCAACCAACTGCCACCGAGCCAACAAAATAACATTTTCTATGGACTTTTATACACTCGCAGGATCTCTCATTAGAAACTTGTTTAATTTATATTTTGTTTTTAATTGTAATAATTTTTATTAATGTTGAGATTTACCCAATGCAGTACTTCGTAATTTATTTGTAAAACAGAGAGCCAAATATATCGGATGATAAGATTTAGGCAGTCAAATTGCTGTTAAATTTAATAATTCAATTAAAATGTCTCTAATGATGTATTGTAAAACTGATCAAATTGTAGCTACACTTAAGAATCAATAAATAATTTGTTCAAAACCATGAAATAATGCCACTCCATTTTTAATTCATGGTTTTTAATTTTTCTTCGGAAGCTGCTACAAAAGCCTTCTAAAAACAAAAAAAAACCCATAAAACCCTGTACTTACTTAGTACTTTATTTGAACTGGAATTTTCTGTCTTAAAAGTCATATACATAGATACATAGATACAAATTCTCAATAGTGACAGCAGAAAAATAAAATAGTTCAATAGAAAGTTTGTTTATAGATTATAAAGTGCATATACCTAAATTTGTCAACAGCTCAACAATTACCTAATCGAGAAGCAAAAAAAAAATCCCAAAACATTTTTAAAAAGTAAGTAAAGATCACATGACTTGTAATCATAAGACTCCAGTGACCAATACTGGATTACTTTTACATCACACAAAAAGTTAACAAAGCCGAAAACCAAAAAAATGTGTTGCAAACTGGTATTTTAAATTTTAAAAACTGTTTTTTCCAACAGATGTAATGTTTATTCAGTTTGTGAAGTATTATATCAAATGGTTTTTAAAAATTGTGGATCAGCTTCATGTATTGATTTTGAAATTTCTGGTATTCTATCGTACATTGTTGATCCATAATCACCCATAATAAAATGGCTCAAAACGATATATGCCTATCTCTTACTTAAGCAGCTAGTTACAAAAGAGATAGAGAGATATAACTATCCAAAGGTATAACCTCTTCCAGCTAATTTCACACCGATGACACTGAATAAACCGAAAATAAAATCCTAACCCTACTTTAGCACTTTATTAACGGTCAATATGAATCACGACAGAGCGATTTATGGTTTATAATATCAATAATATTAATATACTATTTCACTAACTTACTGGAATATATGTACGGCCCGGAGAATCTTTTAATTAGCTTATTTTCTTAATATTTAGAGGTCGATGACAGTGCGACCTCTCAGAAGAAATGTCAACTTCTTCAGTCAAAATCAGAAATGGTCGCGGTGTGTTTACAATATGATTTTCAGTGACAAATTGTTTGAATTTCAAGGATATTAACTGGATTTATTTATTTTGGTAAGTACACTATTCAATTAACAATAAGTTTAGTGTCAATAGGTAATATGTGCTTGTTTATTTAGCTGCTAATTTGGATAACCTGCAAATGTCTTGGTCTCTAAAATATATTGACATTAAAATGTAATTATTCTTTATTTTATAACATGGAAAGATTAACGAATTTTTAAATTATGTATTTGTTTTGTTTTATGTAGATTTGTTATGATAAATCTATCATGATTCATACACGGGCATTTTATGCGCAAGGAAATATTTTCATTATATTATTTATTACATTTGTTTCTATCCACTTTGTATATTTATGGACCACTAATTTACGTATGCAATTATTTGTGTGACAATTTTAAAGATCAGTAGTGCAATTTATTTGAGGCAAAAACATACATAAGAACGCGTGTAGGTTATTTGACCGCCTACAGGGTGTTATTTATTCTCTTATGACATGACTGGCCTAAGAATCCATATATAATTTTACAATGTATTAATAATTAATACTTCCTATATTTAAAATTCAAATGTATTTTTAAATGTGAGGTGTATTTCTAGAATTTCATTTCATGTGTAAAATTTCTCCAGCTGTGGTCTCAACAAGAACAGTTATGGAATGTAAATTATTGCTGTTATTTAATAATAAAATGGTCATTATTTAGGAAAGATATGAGATGCCTATATTCATTTAATTTTCATTAAACGTTTTGCATGGTGAGCTAAAAAAAGGTACTCGATCTTAGATTTCTTAATAACTTTTTTGTTTATTGGCTGCCTGATATTTATTATTCTATACCCTATACCTAGTGTGTGAGTTAATCTATGCTACAAGTAACAAAGCCAAAAATAGAACCAGTACTTAAAGTTCAAAATTAAATACATCTAGGTAATATTCTTGCTTGTATGTAAAAACAAGATAAAAAAATGATATATTTTAACAAAAACTGTTACTATTCAGAGTATCTACCATTCGATTGAAAATAAAAAGTCTAAAATTTGGCAAAAATTGGATGAAACTGTAGGATCCAGGCGAAAATCTGTTTTTACATTTTATGGTAGAAACAGAAATGGAATCGACGTGTGAGCTCCGTATTGAGGCTCCCCTTGATTTTCAAACCAAAATGATTTTTAAAAAAAAACTGCTTCAATATTTCCAAATAATCTCGCAAATAATGTATTCAGTACATCGAAAAATTGCAAAGAGAAATGTTAAGGGTTCGTTCCGAGGTCCGTTCATAGTAATGCCATTTTCCTGTGAGGCAGGGGTAGAGGCTCGGGTAGATGCTAATGCTGGGTTTCCACCACTTAACTATTATTTTGTAGATGCGGGATTTAGTATATGGGATAAAGCAGAAGTAAGTTTTACTAAAAAATTGTTTTCTAACATATTTAAAGTTAATCATATCTACAGATTAGTTTGACCCAAAACTGTTTATAATGCCCACCATTTTGTTCCTGCACAACTGACATAAATCTGCTTTGAAAACTAGTAACTGTATTTTCTATTGAATTTTGAATACCACTTAAAATATTGTTACAATTTCTCGGCGATTGCTAGTTTGGGTACCCTCGATATTATTAATTCCTTTGCGGATAGTTTGACAAATCATATCCGTCATGTACCCCTACAGGATCGAAAGTGATAAATAGACAGGGAATTTGGATATCATCCCAACGATAGATTTTTAAACCTAATACTGTACTCCGAAAAACGCGAGACATTTACTTAATGTCTAGTAATAAATGAAATTCGAGATTTAATTGTAATTTGTGACAGTATACTTACATATTAATTAAATTAATTAATTAGCTTTTGCATATAAAACCGAGTATAAAACCGGCACCCATGAGGGGTCAACCGCCGAGAATTATATTGGCACCGATGAGCGGTCGACATTATTATGTCTGCATGTACCTATATAGTGTTGAAGGGCGAATATCGTTTGCGTCTCTAGGCGACTACCTTCCATTTAGTTTACATTCTTGCTCTATACATTAGTTTGTAATTTGTTCAGTTCGAAAACACTCTAGCCAGCGATCTGTTGAATGTACGGCAAGTATAAAGACGTTTTTTATTTAATCAATATTTTCTGTTTGGTATAGTGCGTTAGTCTCGGAGTTAGTGGACGTAAAAGGAGGCAGAGATAGTCTGCGTCTGCAGAAAGAGTCATGTTTTGTGTGGTGTTATGTATCATGATATAATAAAATACAAGGTATACGGTGTACGTAGCGGTGCAAATTTAATAATGGCTATTTAAATTATTACATCTTAGATGATAAATTTGAAATTAATTAAATCCCAGTGACGTGACATTTATTATGAAATTTGATAAATTCCAACAACATTTAATAAGTATGTATTTATTTTATGCAAATACTTCCATAAATGAAAAGTTCAATAATAGCAAATACATTCCCAATTTATTTTTATATAGTTAGGTATTTATTTCGATTTTTAATTGTTGAAAATTTGGCCTTACGCATATTAAGAATATCGGTATTCTTGTTATTTGATCATAATCGTACACAACCACCGAATTAAATAATTAGATTGATTATGTACGCTTCGCGCATCTGTTTGCGCATGCAAACCTACCCAAGTAACACTAATGCTCTTATTAAGATCTCCAAGGTCGCTTTAAAATTATACAATAAAACTTCGAATAAAACCAAATGATCTTCAAGACAAGCTTAGGATCACCATAAAGCAGCTTCTAGCCAAAAAGGGCCCATCCTAAAAGGGTCTTGAAGACTAAATTTTAAAACTATATTAAAAAACCATTTAGTTTTAATTTCATATTCTTAAAGAGTTCTTCAAGGCAACCTTAAATTTATGTATTAAAACGTTTTGCATTTAAAATAAAATTGCAGCAGACTAAATTGCCTTGAGAATCATTATAATTAATCCTAAAAGGGTTTTATTTTGTTTTAAAGTCGGACAACTTTATGCGTGAAATAGTTAAAACAACGGCAAGTCTCTAATGGGGCAGAGTGGTAATATTTTAAACGTAACGCATATAAAGCTGATCAAAAATAATATTCAAATGCAAACTATTCTAGTAAAAATTACCAACGCATGGCACTTTTCTGACAAAATATAATAAAATACTTCTACATAACTCGAGCGCCACCAATATAATGGTTTTTTTTATTATCTAAAAAATTTTTTAAAAATATCGTCAATTTTTATTTTGCATCTAAACATCCAAATGCATTTTTTTTATTAAATTGCATGTTTGGACACACCGTCCTTCAGTTATTTAAGAGGATGTAAAGCGCATATATTTCAATAATATTTTTTTCTTTGGCTATTGAAAATATTCATCATGGCGGGTCTGTATCTTATATAAAAAATGGCGTGGTCTAGATAAAAACTCATTGTAAGTTAATAGAACATTTTAAATCTTACAAGACTTAAAATAGCGTTTTATTTACCACTTTAAGTACAATTACTCTCCCAGACATTTATTTACTCTTCCTTTTAAAACTGAGTTGCTTTAATATGTTCAAACTCGTGGCCTTATTGATTTAAAGGGATCTAACCTTAAAATTGTGCCGGTTTTGTGATTGCCGGATTTAGTGACTTCGTTTTAATTTAAAATACTTGTCACTAATATTTTCCATTTTAAATATGTCTTCTAGTTTTCATTCATGCATAAAGTAGGTACATGGACTGCACTGGTTCACTAAATCAGCAATCAGTTTATTGAGCAGATGGCGTGTTTTCTCCGATTATGGAGGGGGTAGAATTAGTTTTAATAAAGTCATCAAAAATCCAAAAAATTCCAACAGGCATTTCTTTTAACTGACTAAATTAAAACCTTTGAACTTTAAAATATTCTTAATTTACTCTTTTAAAAAGTAAAAACTATGTTTTAGGATTTAATGTGGAATTTCATTGAGCATATAGGCTTAAGATAAAATAGTTTTCTTAATGGGTTTTAATGACTACATTAAGGATACTCCATAAAACTACATTAAAACCATTTGTTCCAAAATGGATTGTTTTAAAACCAACTTGCTATTTAATTCTTTAAAAAGGCAAATTAGTTTTAAAATAGCCAATGTCAAGAGTATTATAAAACTAGTATAAGATCAATAGGGCATTAGGAGCAAACAGTTTTTTTATTTTAATTTAAAGAGTGCATTAAATCCTTTGCATAAGAATCAGTGGTCTTTAAGAACTTTTAGTTTATCTTAAGGTAATTTTAAAACCACTATCATTTTATTGAATATGTTAAAGCACTTTTAAAACCTAAATAAATCAAAAGTATCTTAGAGGTGTTACTTGAGTATGGGCGCAGTCATTTTGTTGGCCATATTGTTGATATCTACAAATTTGACCAATCAAGTATGAGATGGTTTATTTTGTTCTAAGAGTTGCCTAATTTTATTTAGCTTGACTTTTGGGAAATGATCACAAACACTTGTTTTAAGAAAGTGAAAGTAGTTTCAATTTGTATTTTTATTTCGCATTTTTGATAAATTTTTACTAGTTATTTGTGGATATTAAAAGATTACGAAGTAGGTACAAAAAATAATCACAATCACTCTATTGACGGGAAAGTTAACATTACTATAATTTAGAATTCTCAGAAAACCTCCTGGAATAACATTTAATTTTTTATTGGGGAATATTCGCTCACATTTTTTTTTTTCATAATATCACAAACTAGGTATACGATCACTAAGAAATAGTGTTTTATATTTATTTTACTGAATCAAAATGTAAATATATATAATGAAAACATATTCGACCTTAAGAAACATCCCGTATCTCCATTTTTGTCAAAACTCGGTTTAGAATTTTAAATTAATGTCCACTCCTATGTCCAACAGTTCCCAATATCTTGTATCTCTAAGATTAATATTGATACCAAAAAAACCTACTTAAAAACTTAAAAAACTGTAGGTTTCATATCTATTAATAAGAAAACTTAGTTTTTTTCGTCTCCTGTAAAACTGCTAATTTGGAGATAAGAGGTATTGTTTCTTAAGCGTCGATATGTACATGAAAAACATTAATTAAAAATTGTATTAACATTTAAATTATTCTTATTTCAAAGATAATATTATAGTTGACAAAAAAATTATTAAATAGGTATCTCGAACAGTGATATGGAAAGGGTAATTTTTAAGTACAATTATGAATATGTAGAGGATATATGTAACACTTATAATAAAGTGATTCAATTGCGAGTGTTTTTTAAACTGTATTCTCACAATAATTGGTCAAAAAAGGTAAAATGTGCTGTTGAAACGCCATGTCAGAATCGTTTGGTTTTCGTAGAATTTCAATACTTGAAATAAAAAATATTGGATTTTATTTTTTGAAAAATACACCTACCTTAAGATGATGGTATATGAATATACCAATTATTATTTGATTTTCTTAAAAAGATACACAGGCAATGTAACCAGAAATAATCCTAGAAAGAAATTTAATAAAAAAAGTAGGTATCGAAATATTATTTGATTTTCTTTGATATACAGGACAAATATTTTTCAGTCTTAAAAGATATGTAAAAACATGTGTAATTTGGTGCTTATCTTCACCAAAATAAAATTTCAAAATTTCGTTATAATGTTTTAAAACAAAAAAATATACCTTATGCAAGAAAACTGAAACAAACATAAACGACCTATTTTTTAAAGGCGACGTTTTAAAAAAGTATTGTAATCAAGATTACAAAGATGTTTGCCATAACATTACTTTTTATGCATTGAAGATACCACAAAATAAAGCAAGAGCAACATTATCTATGTTTCATTTTATGATTATTATTCATTCACCGCCAGAAAAGGTAATGTTTTGATTTGACAGACTTTTTGTAGACAATAATTTTCATGTGGGAATTTCTTAAATATTTCTGTATGTATAAAGTGAAATTCAGCGATGATAGCTAAGATTTATTGGAAAGTGATTTATCAAATGACACAGGCATATTTAGACTTTTCTACACCTCATAGCTTTTATCAAAATGATAAATACGCATTAGCTTATAAAACTCTGCTATTATCATGTTATAATTGATTAAAATGAGTATAGGATTCACTTTTATGAGCTATTAAAAAAAGATTTAATTTCAAATCATGTCTCAAAACTACCTTCCGTGGTCATTGCCACATTATTTTTGAATTTCGCGCTTTGAAAGTTCATATAAATGGCGGCTTCAATTTTCGTAAATAATTATGCTTATCAAGCATTCTCCTTATTTAGTTCTGTGTACACAACACATCTCATTTTTGATCATTTTTTTGATATACCGATTAAAATTTTTACACAATAACCTGCCTGGCGTTATAGGTTACTGGAGGTTATAGCTGTTTAACTCACAAACCACTCAAGAATACCTGCCTGAGTAACACATTTGTATCATGGATGTGTTAACTCACAAAGCGAGGTCAGTCATTAAGTAAACCCGGTGCCAACAATGTATCGTTGAAAAACACCAAATTTGAATAACGAAGACAAGGCGGTGAAATATGTATAGTGTGGGACGTTACATACGTAAATCCTGTTTTCAGGTAATTATGTTATTTACGTCATGACACGAAATTCCCTAAATTAGTGAAAAATCTTAAAAAAATATCCAAAGGTTGAATGGCGAAGACTAAATGAGTTTTCCAGTTCGGTGTAGTGGATGCATGAACCTTTGGTTAATTGATCCAAACAGAAGTTTACAAGGGTTTACTAGGGACCTGATCAGTGTCTGTTTTCCAGTTGTACTTCTGTATTTAACACGGCAGGCACCCGCGCCCCGTCATTCATGACATCCAAATTAGCTAAATCTAGTGATAAAAGTCTACTGTAAAAAGAATTTGTATCACTCATATATATAAAGTGTGCGAAACCGATATTGTGACGGGACGTACGAGGTAAGACTCTACGGAACGCAAAGCCGGATTTAACTGTATTGGTCGCTCGTTTACTTTTTCAATGTAGGTTTTTGTGCTCAGTTTAGCAAGCAACAATTTAACAATTGTACAAAAAGTATTAACTTGAAATAAAAGTAGTGAATTTAATGTATTGACTACACATACAGGAGTTAAAGTAATTTTTACTTCCCAGCAAGAACTGCGAGGAGGTATGAGCATTTCTTGCCAGGAAGGGATGGGTATGGAATATTAGTAGAGAATAGAGAAATTATTTAAAAAGTAACAAGAAACCTTTAAAAACAAAATAAAAACAAAAATATACTCTCAAAATAGTTACAGAAACAAATATTTTTCTCAATAAATAAACTAAAAATAAATTCTATTAGTAAAATTATTACTATAATAAAAACAGAAGGACATATTTTTGTCAAAATGAAAAAAAATAACATTAATAAATAATAACATCCTGAAAAATAATGTTTCTCAAGCACTGAACTACGAAAGCACAAAAATAGAATTAAATAATGCCGTTGATATCACGAAATTCACTTCTTCACTTCACTTTACCTCATCTCACATTGTTTCTTCCTCAGAATCCGCGCCCTTCTCACCCTCATCTTGATTTTCAGATGAACTACTATCCGCGTTCAAATTTATGATAAATTTATTTCCATCATTTATAAGATATTTAGCAATTTTTAAATACTCGTCCTCAATTTTAATTACTTTCCTAATTCTTTTTCCCCAATCTTCCTTGTTAATTTTCGGTACTTCATTTTGAATTAACTCTACGACTTTTTTTATCGAATTTCGGAAAAATATTTCCTTTTCTGATAATTTTCTTCAATTTACACCAAATTAATTCAATCGGGTTAATAATACAGAAATATGGTAGTAATATCAACACTTTGTGGCCATATCTCTCCGCTACATTATCTTATGTCTTAATATATTTCTCATAATTTTTCGTTTGTAGGACTTCCAACAGTTGTGCTTTATTATAATTTTCCTCATAATAGAGATCATGTTCCATTAAAAAAAATTGTAACTCAGCTTAGTAGAACTCTTGTTAGGAATTTTATACAGTTGTCTCGAATGGTACTTCGCATTGTCAAGAACAATAATGCTATTCGGTTTTAATTTTGGAATAAGGATATTTTCAAACCCTTCCTCAAATATTTCTCCCTCCATGTTCTTGTGGTAATCCACGTTACAGTCTTCCATGTTTTTTCCGCACAGTTTCCATGCATTATCAACCCATCCATTAAGTGATCCACAGTGTAGTATAATCAACCGAGTCCCTTTATTAGGGGGCAATGAGATTGGTTGACATTTCCTAGATCCATCAGTCCATCCCTTTTTTACGGTGTCATGAGTATCATACCAAGTTTCATCTAGATAATAAATTGGTCTATTTTCCCTTCTGAGTTCTTTTATCTCTTCCAGATATGAATTTCGCCAATCCTATTTGTCCACTTTCCATAATCGCCGTGCGTTTATTAATAGTTTGATATTTAAATCAAATTTTTCTCATCCAAGTTCCTAAAGTTCTTTTGGTATATTTTAGATGATAATCAATTTCTTTCATTTTTCTGATACGCGTCGTAAACTAAAGTTCCTAAAAGTTTTACTAACTGGTCCAAGTTTTCGATTGACCGGCGTCGGATCTTTGTTTTTCTTGGGAGGGCACCTTCTTTCACTAGTTTGTGTATTGTGGGACGGGGAACGTTAGTCAGAGATGCTGTTTTAGCTCGTACATCTAAATCATACAAATTAGGGTCATTAGCTCGTCACTTCAAAAGATTATTGTAAACATTAAGGCAAATTTGTTTCTCTTGCTCGTTCAAATATAGCCGATTTTTTCTTACTGAAGACACTAATGAACTTTGATTTTCTTTATCACTATAATCACTATCACTTTCATTTTCACAAGCACAATAAGATGTAGACGTATTAGCCCCCTACGATCGAAACATTTTTACATCAAATACCTTCTTAGATTATTTTCAAAAACACCAACAAATAAACGATATAAAATAATTATTACTTATATTACACTATTACACAACTCACTGCAATATAATAACTTTCTTAAATTATTTTTAAAAACACACCAGCAAATAAACAGATATGAAATAATTATCAATTATATTACACTTTTCCACAACTCGCTGTAATACTATAACCTTAAATTATTTTCAAAAACACACCAGCAGATTAACAGATATAAAATAATTATTACTTATATTACACTATTACACAACTCACTGCAACACGATAACCTTAAATTATGTTCAAGAACACACCAGTAAATAAACAGATATTAAGTAATTATTATTTATCGTATAATATTATACACACAAATATATCAGCACTGCTAGAATGATTCGGTAACAAAATTAATTGTGGCCCTGAGGTATCCCAGCATGTAAGCTAAACTCCGCCTCGGTCGCGTGCCAACAAAAACAACAATCATCGTTCTCGCTTTTATGTAAACGGTGTAAAGGACGGAAGATGTCATGTGTTATACATTTCCCGCCCTCATGTCGCGTCTTACCCCGCACGTCCCGTTACTATATCAGTTTCCGGAACTATATATCTATCCACAAATTTCTTAATATAATTTGGATCTCTCATGAAATACAAGTACCATGTCCCCTACTCTTGGCCGTGGTCTAAAACCCGCCCTTTCACTATAAAGCTATACACTAGCGATACATATATCTTCTCCCACTTCGTTTTTAGGCAAATTTCAATGATTGCAACTAATTTATTATATTTCAAGAATTATAAAAAAAACTTCGAGTTATCACGTGAAACGTACGAAATAATAATACCTTTTTGTTTTCGTCAAATAATTTCGGTAATAATCACCGAAATCATACCCATTCTTCTGATGCCAAAAGTGTGTACTTACAAACTTGGTGCTCGAAAAAGTTCTACTTATTTGAAAGAATTACGAGCCACGACATCATATGGCATTAGTGATAGTCTGATATTAATAATAACTATAATTAAATATTACGTCCAATTTAATTATAAACGAGTGCACTAATGTAACGTGACCTTGGCAATCCTTGACAGAACATCAACAATTTTGTTTCTGCTGACCTAACAAAAATATTTATAGTAAAACAAACTTATGTAGGTACACGTTGTGTTCTACATAAATACAAAAGCTACTTAAATATATAATTCTGTAAAATATTGCTTTGTATTTTAATATACATATATGTATTTATTAAAACAATCACTTGATTGCAATTTTTCCGAGAATTTCTCCATTTTGCAAAAATTGTTGACATGAAAAGATAAGAAATTGATGACACTGTAAGTTAGTACTAGGCATATTATAAAAATAAATCAGGAAAATTCTGTCTATTGGTAATAATTATCTCTGTGATAAATATTTTCATGGTGAATAAATTCTTCCTTTAATTACTATCGGTGGCTGTAACTATGACCTAATGGTACCTAATGGTAATTGTGGAAGCTTTAAATTTTTTTATCACGTAATGACGTAGAATATATATTTTAATAAACATGTACAAAATCTCAAGTCTTAACTTAAACAATAAACCGAATAAATTGTTTAACCTATAATTCTACATAAATTATCCTCATAGTTTACACTACAGCATCTGCCGAGGCAATGGCCATCTCGGCTACCGCCTCGGCGAGCACCGCCTGATGTATTTTTAGCCTTAAAAGTGCCTCAGTACCGAATAATATATACGGTACTATTCTGTTTTACCATATTTGAGATGGGCCATATGCTCTTTGAATCTAGTTTGAATTGATCGTCTAGTCTGTCGAACATATTTTTAATTACAGTATTTACAGCTAATTTCCTAAATCCCCGATTTTTTGTTTGTTTCAATTTTGTCTTTTGGATTGTTTAAAAGTTATTGTAGTTTGTTGAATGAATGAATGAACGATTGTTATACCTACATCTTTAAGAATCTTAAAAATACCACAGATGATTCGAGGATCGAATGAAATCGATACAAATTTCGGGTTTTCTCTTTCATTTTGAATGGTCGAGGAATTTCGAAGCGACTTTAAATTTTCGTTTCCTAATCATTGTATAAATTAAACTTACAGAATATCCATTACTTGCAGCTATATGCTTAATCAATGCCGTTTCTTTTTTCAAACTTCTCCGTATTGAGGTGGAAGCTTAATAAACGATGGACCAGAAAATGAAAACTCGCCATTTAGTGTTGAGCACAATGGTGAGAGTCCTTAGTGATATATATATCTTAGAGTACTGGTATATTTTCTGTATATGTAAAATTCTAAATTATTATTTTCACTATTTCTGATTATTAAAAATGGTAGTTGTCCAGAGTTTTCAATTTCATATATGAATTTAACTGACGCGAAACGACTGTTTAATTTAGATATAAAGTTGTCAATATGAGCGACTTTTGTATCAAACACTGCAAAAATATCATTTACATACCTAAGCCAAACCCTGGGGAAATACTCGAATTCTTCATTTGCTTCCGTCTCGAATCTGTTCATGAAGAGACTGGCAGTGAATGGTGACAAAGAGTTATCCATTGCCGTTCCTTCATGTTCTTCGAAGAAATTATCGGTGAATCAAAAACAATTTTGTTTCATGCAAAGTTTAATGAGTTAAAGATATTCTTTTACTACATCTTGACTGAGATTGTTTAATTCGAGTAGATCCTTAAGGTAGTCCAAGGTCTGTGGTATCGGAACACTTGGAAACAATGAAAAAACGTCAAAGGAGATAAAAATTTCATCTTCTTGCAACTGAATATTTTTCACCTTATTAATGAAATCATTGGAATTAATCACAGAGAAATTAGGTGGTGTAATAGGTCAATTTTCGAACTCTTCTGTTAACCATTTGATAGGTGGTAAGTCGGCGATCCGATTGCTGAAACAATAGGACGCACCGTGGTTTATGTGTCTTAGACAAGCAGTATAATCTAGGTACACTTGGGTTAGATACATGTAACCTCCTATTTAAAGCTGGAGTAATAAGGTTATTGTAGGATTTAAGTACATTTCTTACTTCAGTAATCATTTTTTGTAATGGATTTCTAGACAGTTTCTTATAAAGACAATTACTAATCAGATTGTCTACCCTTCACTTCGAAATTCCTCGACCTTTCAAAATGAAAGAGAAAATCCGAAATTTGTATCAATTCCATTAGATCCTCGATTCATCCGTGGTATTGGTAAGATTCTTAAATATCTAGGTATGACAGTTGTTCATTCATCGAGAAACAAACTACAACAACTTTTAGGCAATCCAAAAGACAAAATTGAAACAAACGAAAAGTCGGGGGATTTAGGAAATTAGCTGTAAGGACTGTAACCAGAAATATGTTGGACAGACTAGACGATCAATTCAAACTAGATTCAAGGAGCATGTGGCCCATCTCAAATATGGTAGAACAGTTAAGTCTAATGTTGCCCAACATGCGTTGAAGAACAACCATAAAATAGATTTTAGCAATTTAAGATTAATTAAGAATGTAACGAATACTAGACAGTTGGATGCATTTGAAAGCTTGGAAGTCATAAAGTGTAAAAATAGTATGAATAGTGACAGGGGGTCTATCCCAAATAGCCCTCTTTATTGGTTAGTGGGTCACAGTTCACGGTTCACCGCACCATGATAATAGTTTAGGTATAAATAGGGTAGATTGTTAGCATAAGTTTAGTTTTAATCATCTCCAGATGATGCCAACTTGGTTGGCAAAACGCGCGTCGAGTGCAGTATATAGTGTTTTGGTGTTTCGTGGACAACTACGTCAGTGTTATCTGCACATCAAAGGTTCCAACCCACTCCAGGTATTAAAACTTGAAAGTTTTAATAGTAGTTTTAAAAAGACCAATGTAGGCCCTTCTCTAGGTGCTCCCCCTGTTCTCTTATAAGGGTTTTAAATCAGTTTTATGGAATTCTTTCAGACTATTTACGTTTATATGTAGTCTTAAAAATAACCTTTGAGGTATCTTATAGAACATTTTAAAACTAAAATTGTTACTTGGGTACTCACTCGGCCCGAATCCAAATCCGAAGCTGCACGGGAGAGGGTTACACTTATGAAAAAAAGGCGGATAAACAACCATTCCCATCGACATTGCCAGTGCCGATAGCGGAATTCGACTTCGCAGCTACGATGGAGAGATAATTTAGTCACACTATCGCGCACTATGCCAACTACTCCACCGGCGGAGTAGTTGGAAAATTATTTCATTTAAAAATTTTCGCTATTGTTATTTCAACATGCCATTCTTTATTTAAAGAAGTTTTGCAAAAAAAATATTGCAGCTAAAATTTGGGGAAAAAACTGCAAAATACTTTGCCCGCCCAGGAAATTTTTAGTATCTTAACATCTCAAAAGAAAAGTCTTACAAACGAATTTGAATTTTTGTGAGAAAATTTAATTGTCTAGGGTTTTACACGCTGCAAGGTGGGATTTTGCTTACAAAACTATGGGCCACTAAAATTAAATTAGTATTGAAAAAAGGTATTATCGTCCTTATAAAAGCGGATATAAGAATAAAATCAGAGCCGGAAGTTGAAAAAGGAATATTAGATCAAAAGTCGATTCCAAGAACACACTGGTGATATTCATATATATTGAGGGGAATTCTTGTGCCATAAATATTGATGTAATGAAATATTTATAAGTAGTAGTCCTCGTAGTAACCATTTTCCTTCGCTATTCTTCTTTTACTGAAAATTAAGCTATTTATCTTGGGGCGAGGTGAATGAAATCACGAATTCCAAGTTTCTAGATCGATATGGTTTACGCAAGAACACCCTTTGTTGTACATTTAAATCGTGTAACATTAGCTAGTTGACTGTTTTCGAGGTTGTTTTGTTTTATCAGCTACTCGATTGTTCCATATGTTTTTAAGACACGGAACTCGCACAAGAACCTGCATGAAAAATTTAGATTTAATACCAATAATGGCAAACAAGCAAACCCACGCATATGGCAGAAACATTCGAATGATAGAATATTTATGATGGAGTATTTTATGACAGAATTTACAATGTAGGCGCCATTAACTTAATTGGTGATGGAGCGCAAATCAAAAACTCATATTATGAAATATACTTTATAAATCGAAGGTCTTTAACAAAATCAATGAGAGTTTTAAAGTTAGTTGTAAAAATTTTAAGTAAAAACTATATAAACTAAAATTGGCCGTTACAACAATAATTGTTAGGGAGAGGCAACTGGACCAGAGTCCAGGACCGGTAATTACTAAAGCTGGCCGAGGTCAGCTGGCCGACAGAGCCGTCATATGACTCATATGTTTATATCATATCATAATATTTGAATAAGTACAATAAATGGAAATAAATTTTAACAATAATGTTACATTTTATAAAAATTTGTATAGAACTCACCCTTTTAAGCAGATTTATGAAGTAGTTTGGTTGTCGTCATCACAAAGTGGGGAAGATCTATAGTATAATAGCATCAGGTATGTTTCTACAGCTGTCTCCGTCAGCGATTTTCGCTTTGGTGAAAAAATATGTTTGTATTTTGAAAATGACCGTTTGACATCTAGGGATGTAATACAGGCATAAGTAAAACAATCTGTGAACTCACTTAACGAAGTTGTAGATGCACCATCACAAATTTGTCTTAATTTGCTAAAATCAGGATCTTTCTGTAATACACTCTCGAATTTTTCACTAACGCGATTATTTTTTGCGTCATTTATAGCCTGTAGCTGTGTATTTACGTCGTCCACTATTTGCAGCGATTCCACTAATGACAACGAACTATTTTGCAATTTTTCTATTGCGTCGTGTAGTCCTCTATAATTGTTATTAATAGTTTTTAAATCTGTTTCAAAGGAAACGTCTTGAAAGCTTGTCTGGCTTTCCCTAATAGCTACAGCCTCGTTAGGGTTGAACTGTAGTATCACAGCTCTTATTTGTTGAAAATAGTCAGCATAATAAAAAGCCGCTTTCAACTACGTTCCCCAACGTGTAAGAATCAGCTCTGGTGGTTCAGAGATACCAGGACACTGTCTGTGAAATGTTCGAAGCCGCGTAGGAGATTTGAGAAATACTTTTTTTGTATTTGCTATTAATGCATCTACCTCTGGAAAACATTTGCGAATCGTTTCTGCCACAAGATGTAACGCATGCACTTTACACGTAACATGTAAAAACCTACAATTGTCTCTTTGAAGAGAACGGCCTACCACGCGCATTGTCGCGGCGCCATCAGTCACAAACATCAATACTTGACTTGTTGAAAGTTCAAATTTTTCGAATGTCTCCAACACCACACGCGTAATTATTTCGCCAGTACACGCAGTTAGTCTTTTACTAGCTAGTAAAAATGGAAATGTTGGTTTAAGAGGGTCCAGTACACGTACTATAATATTTAAAATAGAATTTTTTTTACAGTCTGTCGTCTCGTCAATACATAACCAGATCCGTGTATTTTTTAATCCACATTTAATCCTATTTACAATGTCGTCACGAACAGCTGGAATATATATACGTAACGATGTACGACTTGGTAAGTTCACCTGGGGATTGTATTTATTCCAAAACTCCCGAAATGGTTGTTTATCCAGTATGTGTAGCGGAATATTACAGGCTATTAACATTAACAATAAATCAAACATAAACTGAGTTGTCAAAGGCATGCCATTTTTTTAATTTTGATGTTGCACGGTATTGATATGACGACGACAATCTGTTTTGTGCCAGCACATTAAGTCTTGATTGCAAACTTTACAAATTATTTTGCATCCGTCATAGAATAAATCCGGAAATTCACCGATAAATTTATTCACTGTGTCCGCGTACGGTCGTTTTTTACCCTTTGGCGCGTTTGACATTATGTATAATTTATAGGTACAACCTCACGCATTAACCTTTCAAATAAGACTGTAGCATAAATCACTTCTAAATCGGCACGTGTGACGCCAGCGCAAGACCGTGGCTGTACTCCAGCCACCTCGGCCAGCTTTAGTAATTACTGTAGAGGTTCAAGTGAACGCTGATAGACGTCGCGAGTGTATTTGTGGTAGGGCGTTTAGCCGTCGCAGGAACGATGGAAGAGGAATGTGGGTACGACCTCTGATTAAGGAGTATTGGTTGTCCGTACCACATATACGATTATAAATCTGTGTTACTATGTATTTTTAAGTGGTGTGTTAATTCAAGTGTGTGTAGTCTGAATATACTTAGAACCCTATTATTTATACCGTATTGATATCTCAAGCAAAAGAGATCAGCACACTACTGCCTCATGAGTCGTGGTTAACAGGACATATGTAGACAAATAAAAGCAAAAGTATAAAATGAATAATGAAAATACATACCGTTTGATACAATATATTATTCAGAATGAATGAAGTGTCTGCATTCGTGGCTGTTACATTTGAGCGATTTGGTCTATACATATGTTTGTACAAGGAAAATCAACGTTCTACATCAACCGAGGTTAATGGTGCAAATTCTGAATAATTCCACATGGGCAGACACTGACAAACCGCGGAAATATTTTTCACGAATTTCACACATTATTGTATCCCAGGTTCCTGTGTAAAATATTTTTAGTTTATTGTTTACAGCTCGACTTTTGCTGTCTAATAGTCTTGCTAATTTACTTTGTACGGGGTGTCACACAAGGATTGACCCCCATTGTAACATTTTTATTTTTCGAATTAATGAAAAATGTTTCAAATAAAAGTTGTGGGGAAGTTTATGATTTTCTTTATGGTGATCTCTCTGAATATACAGGGTGTCTCATAAAAGCGGGACATAGAAAACTTGCAACTATATCGCTTTCTTTCACAATCACGGCGTGTGTGAAATATGTAACGTCGGTTGAATGGGGTTCACAGAATATATAAACATAATATGTAAAGAGGCGTGGTAGCCGAGTGAGTAAAGCGCTTATAGCTATTTACTCGGTACCGAATATCGATGGTTCGAATCCATCCCGGAGCAAGTAATTTTATTTGTAATTTGTTCCGGATTAAGATGGGAGAGAACTGTCGATGCCCTAGATGTGGTTCGGACTCCACAGTAAACTGTATAACCTCGTCTCTCTTTATGCAACACAAAATCCTAGAATTTTCTGGGAGTTACTTCGGTGACTTAAGAGGCGGTTAAGAAAACATTTTAAGAAAGAAAACATCTGCTGTAAATTCATCTTAGTTTTCAATCATTTTTTGTAGCTTATGCAACAACCAAACCAAACACCACCACCCACCCGCATTCTTTCATGTTGCTGAACTGGGAACATTACCGGACAAACTGCTGAACCTTCCCTACTCGATGTTTTTGTACTAGTTGCATATATTAGGTTAGGTTGGGTTTGATGTGAGTGGGTCTTAGTAGACCCTCCACTGCAGCCATCAGCAGGCCTATTGTGGCTCACTCCTAATTGTATTTCACCCAATAATTTCAGTCTCTTAATGAAACTGATAACTTTATTGGGTGAGCATGTGTCAAGATACTCTGGCAGCAGTTGCCCTTTGCCAAATATTGAGAATCGGATCCTCTCCACAGTGGGACAGGTGCATAAGATATGGTCTGCCTTCTCATCATCCTCCAGGCATAGACGGCACTCGGCGTTTTCCGCTAGGCCGAGTTTATGCAGATGATAGTTTAGTCGGCAGTGCCCGGTATATAAGCTTGTTAGAGTTTTCAGGTTTACCCTGTTTAACTCTAAAAGTTTCTTAGCTTTTGATATCAAAGGGTATTTTATAAACGCCTTCGAATGAACTAATCCTGGTAACTCTTGCCAATACTGGAGAGTTTTCCTTTCAGCCCAGGTTGAGATAGCCATCTTGGCAGTACTTGAGGATATGCCAAGTATTGGTTCTGGTCCGATGAATCGTGATCCCGCTCCTTCTCTGGCTAAGGAGTCTGCTATTTCGTTACCTTCCATACCAGCGTGGCCAGGTATCGAGACCAGAGTCACTGTTGTTTTTGCTCAAATGAGTTGGAGCTTTCTGACAATTCCATACCGTTTTGGAGTTACACTGGTAGGAGCCAAGAGCTTTTATAGCTGCTTGGCTATCTGAGAAAATTTTTATTGATCTGCGTGTAAGATGCATATATTCCAGCCTTCGTACACAGAGTTCAATGGCATGAATCACAGCTTGAAAAACAGTTGCTTGAGTACCTAGGCTTGAGAATATCCTCACCCTTGGTCTGTAGCTATGTACTCCGGCTCCTGTTCCGTCGGTAGTTTTGGAGCCGTCTGTAAACCATCAACTGTCTGCTTTGAGTAGGTCGGCTTTATTCCGATCCCACTCATCTCTTTCTGGAGAAAGGATGTTGAAGGTCAGCTCGTAGTTGGTCATGGTAGGCATAGTATCCGAGGGCATTCCCAGGATGCTGTAATTCTCTATGTTATCCAGCAACCTATTCCGCTCCATGATACTAGTCTGCCGCATATTAATGGCCGCTTGTTGCAGTCTGTAGGTTGCCCACCTGGCCTCTCTCTCCAGATATATATGAAGAGGGGGTAAATCCAGAAGGATTTCCATTGCAGCTGACGCACGGTGTGGTACTAATTGCTCCCGTTACGGTCATGCATGCTAATCTCTGCAGTCCAGATAGTTTGGATTTGGCCGTCCGTTGTGATCCTTTCGGCCACCAAACAATGGATCCGTATGTTATTATTAGTCTGATGACCGTGATATAGATTCAGAGTTGCATATATTACAGGTATATAAATAAACACACCACAGCAATTTTTATGTGGTGTTTATTAATATTTATATTTGTGTCGGCTCTGAAAAATGGCACACATTTCCGGCCCCTGTTATTTACAAAATACGTTTTAGTATTATGCTTGTTTACATTTTTTCTCTTACTATTTACAAAAAAAAGTAACGAATAACGTGAATAAACTATCAACCATCACACTTTGAAACTTAGTTTTGATTTTTGCTTTGTAGTAAATTAAATGAAAGTTTTCACGTTGATGAAAATCTAATCACGTACGCATTTCTATTCTCGAAGTGTAATTTTCAAAGATTCCCGTAGTGTGTAGCATTATCGTTGGCGCTGCCATTATTAGCACCTGTTCAGTTCTAATAAGATAACATTTACCGTATAAAGTATTGTATAATATTATCGGTATTTTTGCTGTATGTGTGCGAGCTATTTTAATAGCAAGGACATATGGATTGCAGACAGTTACTTAATTTTTTTTTTCAATCATTTAATTTGTCTTTTACACTGCACGTAGTCTAAAAAAGTTAGTCATAATTTACTGAGTCGATATATTTCTCGTTTAATTAAAAAAAAATGTGTAAAGTAAAATTTTTCCAATCTAAATATTATGATTTGATTTGGAACGATTTTTTTTTAATTTGAAATGCTTATTCTATGGTACTTATATCTAATTAGCAACTAGAATATAGATCAGTGATGTTTTATTGCTATCTGTTGTTTGTTCTTTGATATATTTGTTATTAATAATTGTTTTAGTTTGTATGTCTAAGGAAGATAAATTTTTAATACACTGTGAAGTAAAATTGTGAGCTTACAATTTTTTTAAAATTTTGTTTATTTTTCAAAAAAAAAAAAAATATTAATGGAACAGATTTTAGCATATTTGAAAAAAATTCCTTTCATCCGATTTGAGGAGCTTTCTTAGGAAACATTTTGGGGATTTTAAATTTTTTTCCTTTCTTATTTTTGGACGTAGATTCACTGTGTGAAATATTAAACAGCAGTTTCTGACCACCCTGTACATCTTACATAAGTGTTAGCATAAATACCGAAATTTATCAAAATTCAAGTTTTTATTTCTATTTACAATTCTATAAGAATAACATCAAATTAAATATCGAGGAATTTAATTTTTTCCTAATAAACAATGAACAAGTGAGAACTTTTCTTTTTGACATCAAAACGAAAGCTACTGGTGTTGACAAAATAAACATTAAAATGCTTATATACTGCTGTCCTATAATCATTCCATACATAACCCATATTATTAACGAATGTATTCTACGTAAATACTATCCACAATGCTGGAAACATGCATATGTGCTACCACTGCCGAAAGTATCACAGCCGGCGGACTTTAAAGATTTAAGGAACATTTGTATTTTACCCACTCTTTCTAAAGTTATGGAAAAATATTTAGATTTTCAAATTAGGAATCATTTAAATAAATTCAACATCATAGTAGAAACGCAATAAGGATTTCGCCCGGGCCATAGTTGTGTAACTGCCATGCTAAAAGTGGTTGATGATATTCTTTCGTCAACTGATGACGGAAAACCAACTGCTTTAATTCTTGTAGATTATTCAAAAGCTTTCGACAGAATTAATCACGGACTACTTTTGGCAATGTTACACTATTATGGCTTTAGTTCAGATGCGGAGGCTTTGATGAGTAGCTATCTCAGTGATAGGAAGCAAGAAGTGACTTTATATAATAAGAAATCTCGGGAGCATATTGTAGACAATGGAGTACCGCAGGGGTCTATTTTAGGTCCGTTAATGTTTATTTTGTACACAACAAACTTACGTAACTCCCTACGCCATTGTCAAGTTCACTTTTATGCAGACGACACGCAACTTTATCATTCATTTTCCATAAGTAACCTTCAGACAGTGTCAATTGACATAAACAAGGACCTTGAATTTCTTATGAAGGCCTCACGAAACATCTGCCTAACTGTAAATCCTGCAAAGAGCTCGGTTATGCTGTTTGGTCCACAAAAACTACGTCAAACGTGTATGGCACAACTAAATATAATTGTAGAGAATGAGAGAATTAAATTTAGTGACGTGACAAGAAATTTAGGACTGCAAATTGATCATTCTTTAAGATTTTCGGCCCATATAAATTTAAACTTAAAAAAAGCATATCGTAATTTAAAACTCATATATAGGTGCTGTTCTTTAATTGATCGTAAGTCAAAAATAATACTTTGTAACTCACTTGTTCTGTCGCACTTTAACTATAGTGACGTAATATAAAACTCATGTCTCACAAAATATGACAATCGCAGAATTCAACGAATTCAAAATGCATGTGCAAGGCTTATTTACCATGTCCAAAAATATGACTCGATATCCTCAAAAATTAAGGAGCTTGGGTGGCTAACTATGGAGCAAAGAAGAAATTTGCATAGTTGTATTTTTTATCACAAAATTGTTACCAGTAAAACTCCCTCGTATTTATATAAGAAACTCAAATTTGGACATTATACGCATCAACTGAATACCCGATACAAAAATATACTATCTCCGCCTATGCATCGAACTTCTCTTTATGAAAGGTCATACTCATTTAACATATGTAAAATGTACAATTGTATTCCTCAAGAGGCTAAAGAAATGAATTTGCCTCGTTTTAAAAAATATGTATCTCAGCTGATACTGGACAATAAGTTCTCGAGATAATTTTTAATAATTTACTTATGATTCTCCCACAGTATAATACAATATCATCTTGTGACATCATTTATTATAAACTTACCTTCCTTCTTTTTCTCGTACCTATATATTTTTTCCCGATAATTAAATAAAAACATGTATATATTTTTTTCTTTTTTCTTTGTATGCTGATTTTTTATTTTTAATCAAAGTTGAATAATTAGTGCGTTTTTTGTAGTCATACCATCAAACAGTGTTTTGATAAAAAGTTTGCTCTTTTGGCATTAGAATTTATGCTGTATGTAAATTTATGTGCGTACATGGGCACCAATTTTTATTTTTATTTTACTTATGCACACACTTTATGCAAAACAATTTCTTTTTTTTAATAAATGGATGTATGTGACATTAATATAATATTTGTAAGAGTGCATATGCATATGTGTATTTATGTGTATGTACCGAGGTATGAACGTGCATGTAGGCACGTGTGTATTTATGAATTTTATGAATCTTTAATCTAGGTATAGCTCATTTATCATATTATAAAAAATTAAATTTTATTTTTTGCGGTTAAGTGGTAGAGCGGGTATCACCCGAACTTCGCCGTTTTCATAGCTTGTAAAATTTAAAAAGCTCTGTGTATCATAAATTGTGGAAATAAAGACATTTATTATTATTATTATTATTATTATTATTATTATTATTTTCCCAGAACTATTTATTGCGTTTTACAGGTCCAATAACGATCATTTTGTCTCTCGTATCAAAATCTTTTTTACACCATTTCCATACCACAGACAACAAAACTGACGTGTCATGAAACTTTGACTGAACGACTGCGCGTTATACTTAAACAACCCCAGAAATTGCAACCACCGAGTTTTTCAACCACTTCGCAATTCTCCATCTAAAGTTGGAGCCGTGAACATGTATCGTCAGCTATGTTCGTTCGCTCATAAACCCCCTGCGGTCAAGATTTTAAATTAATGTAATGGACACTAAAGGTAACTTGCGTGAGGTTTTTATTTGTTTTGTGATTTAATTAGTAGTGGCATTTGTTCTTTTAGAGAGAAAGTAGTAATAACTAATCAGGTATGCTGGTTTAATATACGAAGTGGGCTATTTAAATAGTTGCCATTGTATTTAATAGAGATTATCTTTATAATTGGCGGATTTAGGGGTGAGCCCAGGAAGCCCCCCTCAAAAATGTTTGCTTTCCATCTGAATTAATACAAAAATGTTCAATATAAAAAATATTCTGATATTTTTTGTTGTTCATCTGACGACGTTGCATTATATAAGAATGAATATAAATAAACATGTGACTATGTCGAAGCCAGTAAGTCACTAAATACATAAGTAGCTTTTTCAGTGCTATTCATATTTATTTTAAAGTGGTATTCAAACAAGTTAATGTATTATGCGCTGTGAAACTTCCGAGCAAGTCAAATACATAGTAAATTTAAAATAAAATGGAAAACGTATCATGTGAAATTTGCTATTTTATTATTAATATAAAGTAACTTTATTTACAACAGAAAAACCTAGTATTTGGAACTTAGTATTAGTGTTTCGTTATTGATTTACTAGGTTTAGGCAGCAACAAAAATGGTAAACATGCATACTTATATAGTAAGTCAGTATACTAGATTTATCCAATGTAAAAATATACCTTTAACAAAAATTGCAAAATATGGACACAGCAGATTCGTAAAGTGATCATTTAGATATTTGCTTCCTCACTATGGCTTCAAGCCAAACACATAAATCAGGTTTTCCGTAACTTTACATGTTTGAGTTACTAATTTTTTCGAATTCACGGGAGTCATCACGAAGTATCTATAACATTCCAATCATGTACCTAATTTATATTTTAGAGTAGTATAGTAAATGTATATTTGAAAATAGTATTTACCTGTTGAAGTGATTTGTCTAAAGTTGAATCAAAATGTCATAAAGCAATGTGGACTATTTTTGTTGGACTACTATGTATAGTAAGATGCATAGATCTACCATATCAAATAGTTGCATGCCTGTGAGAAACTTGTTTAATGTAGCCGCAAAAAGGGTTGCTCAAAGGCTTGTAGTTATAACAAAAATAAGTTTACTTGTACCGCATTGTACAAACGTTTTATTTGCGTTCATTAGTTATTTTCATATTTTTGCTAATTATTTCCTCACCCTCAAAGTGAGGGTTATGTATTCGCTACGCTGATGAGGGGCAATAACTCCGAAACACGTGTCCGTAGCTGCATAATTGTTTCTTTTTGGGGAATATGGCACTAAACCTTCTTTGTTTTATTTTTAATGTTACCGCAACTAAAATGATAAATTGGGCGAGCGAGGAAACTATAGGAAATGTCCATTATAGGCGATTTATTGATCGAAAAAAAAAATCTTGTAAAAAATTATCGATCAAATGCGCATTATGTGTTCGAGAGAGAGCCACCTTCTAAATTTTGTAGAATATTTAGATATCTTTCACATACAAAATAAAAAATGTTAATAGCTGAAGAAGAAATCTATTTAACTTATTGTTTAAATTTTCGTCATAAAATTGTAATGCCATCACTCTCATTTCTTATGACACAGGAAACCTTAAACTGCCAATTTTCTTGAAATTTTCGCTCCTTGGACATGAAGATTCGAGTCACTCCAGTAATGGGTATTGTGTTGATTAAAAATTCCATTTTTGGTAAATTTAGCTTCATCTGTCCATATATTTCCCAAAAAAGAACCGTCGCCGTCATACCTTATTAAAATAAATTCATAAAAATTGTCTCTCCTTAGGAAAGTTTATTTTAATTGTTGAACCAAATTGAACGAAAATGGACTAAATTTATATTTTACTAAGATTCTCTGAATTGAATTTGTGCATAATCCCCATTACAGAGCAGCTTGTCTTATTATTGGAAATGCCCAAAAATATCCCAGAGTTTCTATTTCTATGTATTCGTGATCAACAGTAGGCTTCCTCTGAATTTCTGGCTCGATAGAGCTACAGTTTCTAAAATTGTCCAATATGCGTTTTAGGGTGTTTTGTGATGGTTTCTGTTTTTTGTGGATATCCAGTAGCAAAAGTGTTCTTGATATTACTTTATCACATTCTCTATAAATAATAGACAATTTTAAAAGTCTCCGTGGGTGTAATGCGCTGGCATTTTTTTTGACATTAGATGATGACTGACATTGCTTATTCTTTCAAATCATGGCTAACTAAGTTGATAGCAATTTTTACCAAAAATTCTAGAAAAATCTTATTAAATATTATAAAAAAAATTGTAACTTTAACTCCTACAATGCCTATATTAAAAAAAAAGAATTTAGTTATACATAACTTGATGTAAAAAATACAGGATGTTCTATTTGAACCAAAAAATTTTTTGCAGCTTTAAGTTGACAAAATGTAACGTGAAAAATTGGACACTTGATATACTGGTATTGAATTTACTTTAATTGTAGAGCTTATCCACGCCTCTCTAACAGACGCCGTGGCTTATCTCACATTGTGTTCTTTTTATATGTCAAAAGGCAAATGAGGATATCCTCACACAGGGAAAGTTATAAGAGTTCTTGCAAACCGTTACACCCGTCAAATTTTTTTTTTATAACACATTAACTATATCTGAACGGCTGAGTTTAAGTATAGGGTATTGTACATAGTGTGTTCCATGTAAAATAAACAAGTTTGTGTCGATCCCGTAACAAATGCTTGTCATTATTCTTGTTTAGTGGGCTCTTCTAATATTAGTAATTTCCTAAATGTTCAAAATTTTCTGTTAAATGCTTTTCCCTATATTGATTGATGCAGATTTCGGTGAGACACCCTGTATGTTATAATATGTTAAAATTTTAGAAATTTTGTCATCAAAAATTTCATAAATAATAATAAGCAGCCACGTTGATAAACGTCGTGTTTTTATTATTTTATCTATATGATATAATATTTAGTGAAAGATTTATAAGAAATTAATTTCACTAATGTGAATGTGTGCTTAAATAAGATATGTACATTGTTTCATATAAAAACATGTTTCATGGATTTTTCCCTCATTGTGTCATCTACAGTACAGATGTGAAGTATTTATAAAAATATTTACGCGACATCCTAAAAATAAATCATTATAGTATAACGAGTGGAATAGTCGAGAAAATTTTTATTTTTTTCAGTTTGTTCGAAAACGGAAAACTACGGAGGAAATTTAATAAAGAGTATTAGACTTTCTTGTACGACAGACAATTTATAGGGATGGCCTCCGTTGGAACTGTATCGTTGCTAGCAGCTGACAGAGATATTTACAATATACTTACTATGTACGACAATTGTGTTGTAGTAATATATTATTAGTACATTACATAACCTCAAAATTTGTATAAATTAAAACATTTTTAGCTTTTCGAGAAGATAACTAGAATATAAAAGAACCGTATACATAACCAGTTATATTATTGTGACGGGAAGTTGCCTCTTTTGTTTTCAGTTATCATTATCTCCCAGATACATACTTCGTCCAGTCCTTCAATTATCACGTCACGCGGGTATGTTCTCCTTTAAGACCATGTTTGTTTCTAATATTTGTGAATAAATTTATTGTGACTTACATGAAAATCATTGTCATTCTTGCAAACGTAGGTTCAAGCCCAAGCCAGAGTTTTTTTGTTTGATTTTTTTAGCTATATTATATGTGAATCGTTTATTTGAGAAAGGTTTTAACTAACCTTTAGTACCTTTCGCGAAAATTCATAAAAATTTAATTTTTAGTTTAAAAAATTTGTGAAACCCCCTTTTTTTCTTTTTATTTTTTTTCCCCCCAAATTCATTTTATTTTTTTTTTTTTAAAAAAATTTTTTTTTTTTTTGGGAAAAAAAAAAATTTTTTCTAAAAAAAAACATTTGTTCCCCCCCCCAAAAACCCCAAAAAATATTATTAAAAAAAAACCCCCCCCCTTTTTTTTTTTTTTTTGAAACACAAATTTGGGGTTTTTTTTTTTTTAAAAAATTAACCCCAAAAATTTTTTTTTTTTTTAAAGTTTTTTTTTTTTTAATTTCCCCCCAAAAAAATTTTGTTTGAAAAAAATTTTTTTTTTTTTTCCCCCCCTTTTTCCCCCCCCCCCCCCCCCCGCCCCCCCCCCCCCGGGGGGGCCCCCCCCCCCCCCCCCCCCCCCCCCCCCCCCCCCCCCCCCCGGGGGGGATAAATTTTTTTTTTTTTTTTTTTTTTTGGGGGGGGTCTCCCCTCCCCCCCCCCCCGTTTTTTTTTTTTTCACCCCCCCCGGGGGGGGGAAAAAAAAACCCCCCCCAAAGGTTTGTTTTCCTTTCCCCCTCAAATCCCCATGTGTATATGGGCCACATCACATGCAGTGATGCTAGATCTAGGGAATTTTTTCCAAAATTTAGGTTGTTATTTCAAAGAGAAATAGAAAATTTAGCGGATCTTTTAAAATTTAGTGGAATTCTAGATATTTTTTCTCTATATAAGATCCGCTAAATTCTCTATTTCCCAATTTGAAGTAAAAACTTAAATCTAGGGAAAAATTGTAGAGGCCTTTACCAATAATGGACGCAGTGCCGTATTTATAATATATTCAGTTTAAATTACCAAAGGCATTACAATATGGCAGTCATTTTTTCTTTATTTTGTTGATAGAAAATTCAATATTTAGTTTAGAACCATTTATTCGATCGAAAAGTTTGAAAATAAAATGTACTACAATGAAAACTGTTTTGTAAGACCGCGCAGATCTGCAAGTCTGCCTTTTGTTTCATGACGTGATAAGTGTAATTCAATGTTTTAATAGAATATAACTTCAAAGAGACATTTTTCATATTTCTGAGCCCTTCGTGATCTCCAATTTCAGATCAAGTCGAGGCCAACGAGATTATGTCACTGTCTACTTATATTCCTATAATACGCAATCGATAATATTAGCACGCAGCACATGCCACACTGTTTCAATGAGGAACAAAGTGTTTGACATGAAAGACAAATGAACAATGAGTTAGCTGTCTTGTCTTTTAGATTTACCACCGGAAAATGCGGGGCAAAGATGAATGGTGACAGGTAAATTTACATGAGGGAGTGTTCTGTTTGAACAATACTCAAATAAGAATCGAATAAAAATGTTGTATCCAACAAACTATGAAGTTGTGCTAGTGGAAGCGATTTTCCATAGTTTACAAGAAAGTGCAAGCTTCATTGGTAATTAGAAAGATAAAAAAATAACAGGTGTCAATTATTACACAGGGTGTCAGAGTAATAGCTAGTAAGCAGCTCATTTATAAATATAGATTAAATTAACTCGGTACAAGTATATAATATACACTAAAGAGGCTAAAAACAGCAAGTAAAAAGGAAATACAAAAGTATATAATATGTATATACACACTTACATATTTTATAATAAAAATTATAAAAGTAAAAGGTAAGGCATCGAAGTGTCAGAGCACTCTGCAAGTGTGCGCGTTTAGGCTTTCGAATGAGGAATAATATAAAAAGGAGTTTTAAGGAATTCGTCGATTGAGTAAAAACAATATTTTAATATGAATCGTTTTACAATCATTTTGAAGGACACTATATTTAATTGCTTAATATAAGATGGTAAATGATTATACAAATGTAGGTTGGGAGAATTTTTAACGCTTAGTGTTAGCCTGTGTCGAGATAGTCTAAGAAGTCCAGAAGCACGTGTATTGTGCTCAAGGTAATCTGCCTGAGTAGGGAAACCGGACACACTCTTGTGAATCTCAATGAGGCTATAGTAAATAAAAAGTGAAGGGATGGGCATAATGCCGAATTTAATGTAATAGGCTGACAATGTTCGCGTACTTGGCACTTACAAGTATTCTTACAACCTTTTTTTGTTGTCGAAAAACTTTCAATGCGTGATGGGAGTTTCCCCACAAAACAACAGCATAGGAGAGTCTAGAATGGAACAGGGCGAAATAGGTGTTTTTTTAAGATGTTAAACTTTAAAATGAGTTTTAATTTTCTAAAGAGGAAAATCGTGCTTTAAAGTATTTTATTTAGTTGTTCAATATGGTTAACCCTGCTAAGGTTATCATCTATATAGATACCTAAGAGTTTAACGTATTCGCCTTTAGTTATGTTTTTATTAGAAGATATTAATAGTCTCTGAGTTTTCTCTTGATTAAGTGTAAGTTCATGTGGGGTGAACCAATTTTTAACTTGTAGTCTTTGTTAGAGGATAGTTGTAGGAGATTGGCAACGCTGCGATCAGAACACAAAAGCGTGGTCTCGTCGGTGAACAGGATGGATTTATCTGGAAACATGAAACACGAAAATTATTCATGTAGACCAAAAATAGCAGTGGCCCCAGGATAGATCCCTGGGGTACACCACGGCTGAGTCAGGTTGACTTGTCATTACCTATGGCCTCGCACTGCTGACGGTTAAGCAGGTACGAATTTAAAAGAGAGAGAGAGGCAGTTCTCTACACCACAATCAACTTTCTCAACTTTGTCGTGGGAGACACAGTCAAAGGCCTTGGAAAGATCACACAGAGTGATTGTTGAATGATGGCCATCTTCAAGAGCCTCGACTATGTCTCTTACTAATTTTACAACTGCTTGCGTTGTTGAGCAGCTAGAGCGAAAACCATATCGGTAAGTACTGAGAAGTAGCTTCTGTTCCAGATAGCTCGATAATCTTTCTGTCAGAATAATTTCAAAGATCTTACCAAAAATGGGAAGAATTGCTATGGGGCGATAGTTATCTGGCAAGGAGTCATTTCCTTTTTTTAAAATAGGAATAGTATGGGCAATTTTAAAAATATCTGGGTAATACCTTCAGTGATACATTTGTTGATTAAAGAGGTAAGCGGAGGGATGAAAATATCTCGTGTAAATTTAATTATTTTTGCATTTAAGTCATGTATATCGAGAGGTTGTGAGTTTTTTAAAGATTTAATTATTTAATTTACTTGTTATTATTGGTTGTTGGATGCAAGAAAAAAAGATAGATTAAGTAGTTTACTATTATAGGTAGAATTAGTTTGAATGTTATGATTTATGTTTGGTAAAGAATTTATTAACTTTAGTTTTTTTATTTATTTGGTTTTGTATACAGATCGAGCTAAACCACTAGTTACACGACTAGCGATATGCGCAGTTTACAGTTGCCCGTCTGAATACGAAATCCGGACGAAAGTTAACGATTACGTCAAGGCTATTGCTGAGAGGAGCATACGAGATGAAACTCGAAGCAGATTTCAGTATCGCTAAAGCTACGGTGGAGAGTGTTGTTCGTTCATCTATAGTTTTTTTTTTTGGAATGTTGGAATTCGATAACCGGTTTTTCAAAAGCCGGTTTTTGTATAAACCCTATTTTTCAAGTGGCAACAAAATCTAAAAATTTCGTTGGGGTCTACGAGACGGCGCCGGGCGTCTTTTACCCAACTATTTTAAATGACATTTGGGGTTAATAACACTTCATGTGAAAGATATTTTTATGCCAAGTAAGTGATGTTGGCCCACATCTGTATTATTCTTTATATTAGATCAGTGAAGGACTGTGATTCTGTTATATATATATACCATGATTTAGTACACCACTATATGAAATATACCGTAGCGTTAAGTCTGGAGAGCGGGCGGCTATTGTATTGGATTTCGAAAACCAATCTATCGCTATGAGGTTCTGTCTAAAAAAATCTCGTGTATGATATAGAGAGGTGCCCTACCTATCCTATTGAAATGTATTATCCATGACAAATTGTTCCCCATCATATTTTGCTATTTTGGTATATCAACTGCTCACTAAAAATGACTCCTGATTCGTGATAATTACGATGAGCTTCATCAATAAGTAAAATGGCTTAAATTTTGTCTCCCAAAATAAGAATAATTTTTTATTTATTTGTTTATTTTACATACACATACCCAACCGAATTTACATTCCAATTACAGGGTCGGAAATAGAGTACTAACATGATGTACGTAATATATAATATAATATATCATATGAAATTAATATAAATCAAGGTAATTAATTTAACAAAGCAATCAACTAACAAAATTTTGACTTAATTTGATTTAGTTTACTATTAAAAATATCAACATATTTTTCAATAATTTGATCATTACGGCACATAACGTATAATGGACAAAACTTAAAAATATTTGTGTACGCATTTGGTACATAAAATAAAGATGTGGATTTAGTTGGTCTAGTGGGTGCTCTAAAATTAATGTTTTCAAATAATTGTTGACAGTGTATCATATATGGGCCCCAAACCACACTTGTGTATTCAAGCCTAGGTCGTACCAGCGTATTGTATAAAGTCTTTAGTCTAGTCGTATTATGAAAATCGCAGGAGTTGGACATGATAAAACCAAACATTTTAAAGGATGACGGTACAATATTTATTTGTATGCTCCCTTAAAAAACAGTTGGGAATCAAAAGTGACACCTAGATCTTTAAAATTGTCGCAACGTTCCGGTGTAGTATCGTTAATATCGTAATCGAATTGTGATTTGTTTAACTTCCTGGTAAACGAAACCATATTGCATTTACTGATAATTAGAGACAATCTATATTTGCTGCACCAGTTAAGTGTGTTTAAGTCTGCCTGTCATTTATTACAGGTAATTTTATGATAAATTTTCAAGTCATCAACATATCAGAGAGATGTACATTGGAGGTTAAGTACGATATCATTTATGAATATGATAAACAATAAGGGGCCTAATATCGAACCCTGTGGAACGTCTGATTGAGATATAGATTCTATGGCTCTCAGATATCCTTGTGATTTTATTCAGCCTTTTTTCAAGTGTTTAGTATAACGCGCTTTTTATAAAAATTCAAAAAAAAAAGTATCTTAATTATAAAAGTTTAATGAATTATTAATGTTCTATCTATTCTATTCCATTTTTATTGATATTCATTTGTTTCTATATAATCTTTCTCATTTTATAGCTATATTATCCTTTGTTGTTTTTATTGATATGGTTATTTATGTTTATAAATTTATTATATTATAAGTATAAAATATTTAATAGTATTTTATTTTCTTGTATAGTAATGTTTATTAGATGTAATTGTTAAGTTTTAATAGGGTTAAGTAGAGTAGTTCGCTAGACTTCGCCCTTTTCTTATACGAGTATTGTATATTACAATGCTATGATTAAATAAAGGCAATATGTTTTATTATTATGAAGATAGGATAAAAAAAAATTAATTCTAGGTAAAAGCCCAAGATAATTTTTCAATAAAATACCATGGTCTATTCTGTCGAATGCCTTAGAAAAATCCGTAACAATGACATCGACCTGTCCACCACCATATATGATTTCCGCTAAGTACTGTGTTATGCAAAGTAGGTTCGTGTAATTGTGAAACGTTGTAAGACAAACCCATGTCGATTGATACAGATGCTTCGATTGACTTGCGGATGAAGCGTGTTATGTAGGATAATTTCGAATATCTTACCAAAATTATTTATAATTTTTGTAGCGCGGTAGTTTTGTATATCAGATTTACTGCCTTCTTTTTGTGAATTGGGCAAATTTTTGTGAATTTTCACTTATCAGGAAATATATTTGTTTGCAAACATAGGTTAAAAATGTGACGGAATTGTGAGGCTAATACACTTGAACAGTCTTTAAAAAAAACGCTGACAGGGCATTAGAATCTGCAGTAAATGTCGGCTTAATTTTCTTAAAGGCATTTAACAGAGCCTAGTTACCGTTGTATAATAATTGTAATGTTAATAATATCGCTTGTGTCTGAGAAATAGTCTACATTATGACAGAATATAAGGAAGAGTCAAAATTATCAGTAAATGAATTGGCAATATCATCCGGATTGTCAAGGATATTGTTTTGGGTAATGAACAGTATTCCTTTTCATTGTTGACATATACCTAGTAGCCTTTTGGGTCAGATGACAATTTATCTTCGAGGGATTGTAAGTAATTTTTATAGGACGAGTCAATGTTTTTCTTGATTTTGTTTCTTAAACATTTTAACTCTTCCTGATCAGCAGGATTATTAGATTTTTCTTAAATGCGAGAAGCCACCTCTTTATATCTTATAACGGTAATTATGTTTTTGGTAAACCAAGGAGAAATTTTGTTTTTGAAGGATGTCATTGGTACAAATATAGATACGTTGTTATTGATAACAGAGTATAAGATATCTACAGCCTCATTAGCATTATTAATTTTAAAGAGGTTATTCCAGTGTGTCTTGCCTAGTTTAGTATAGAGCTTTTTTGTTTTAATATATTTATAATAATTCCCCTTACCCCCTTTTCCCGCACTGTTGCAACGATCCATTCCGAGTATCTACGTACCTTAGAAAATCCCAGCCACGGCGGGCGCCCGGGCCCGAGGTTTCGACACAATACGTTACCTCTAGCCACGGAGCCATATTGCGTGACATATTGCTTTGTTTGAAAAATTGTTTGTAGTGTGATTGAAACTATTGCAATGGATATTTAAAAACTAAATCTTAAAAGGAAGAATAATAATAAAAATATTCATAGTTTTAAGTTTAGTGGGTTTAGTTGGTTTTTATAGTTTTTTAAGTACCAATACATATGTTTTTAGTGTCATTGATTTTTTGTTTTTTTTTAATGCGGGACGAGAAATTAAGAATAATCACGAATAATTTATTCATTTCAGTTTATAGTAATATTCAGTAAATTTATACATACATATTTTAAATATTTTTGCAATAATTTATTGCTAATTAATATGTATAATAAACATTCAAGATATTATATTTCTACAGTTAAGCTACCACTATTTTAGAATGTTTGCCGTATTAAGGAGAATTTAACATGGAACCACATTCCTACAGGATGATATTAAAATGAGAAGCGATAAATCTTTTTCTAATTATTTCTGCAAAAATGAATGTATAGGTTATAAAACGGTAAGTGTTTTAGTATGGACGTACCAGGGGTTGTTTTTATATTCTCGGTCTGGACATGAAAATAAAATACTAGAGCAGCAACAAAACTTTGTTTTTCAATATAGTGTACTTGCTTTTCACCAGAAGTATTACACTGTTTCAATAACATCATTAATCCGTTGTAAAAATACTCATTTGTTTTCACCACTTTGAAACAAAAAATGTTTTTTTCCAACAACCTTCCAACAAGGGGGGGGTAAAAAAAATTTTTTTTCCCCAAAAATTTTCCCCCCCAAAAAAAATTTTTTTTTCCCTTTGGGCCCAGGGGGGGATGGGGGGTTGGGGCAATTTGGAAAAATGTCAAAATTCCGAACCCCCAAAACCCCGGGGGGGGGGGGAAAAGGTAAAAAAAAAAAAAAAAAAAAAACTTTTTCTTTTTAAAAAAAAAAAAAAAAAAAAAAAAAAAAAAAAAAAAAAAAAAAAAAAAAAAAAAAAAAAAAAAAAAAAAAAAAAAAAAAAAAAAAAAAAAACAAAAAAACCACAAAAAAAAAAAAAAAAAAAAAAAAAAAAAAAAAAAAAAAAAAGGCCCGGGCGGGGCGAAAAAACCCAACACCCCTCCCCACCCACCAAAAAAAAAGGAAATATCAAAAAAAAAGGGGGGGGGGTTAAAAAAAAAAAGGGGGGGGTGGGGTTGGCCGAAAAAAAAAAAACGGGGGGGGGGGGGAGGGGGGGGTTAAATTAAAAAAAAAAGGGAAAAAAAAAAAAAATTAAAAAAATAAAAAATTTAAAAAAAAAAAGGGGGGGAAAAAAAAAAACACTCCCCAAAAAGGGGGGGTTAAGAAACCCCCAAAAAAAAAAAAAAAAAAAAAAAAGGGGGGGGGCCGGTTGTGTTTATAAAAAAAAAAAAGGAAAGGGGAAAAATAACAAAAAAAAAACACCCCCCCCCCTCCAAAAACTCAAAAAAAAAAAAAAAAAAACCCCTTGGTAAATAAAAAAGGTGGGGGGGGGGGTGTGAAAAAAAAAGGAGACGCCCCCCCTCTCTAAAAAGGGGAAAAGGGGGGATAGGGGAAAGTCCCCCCACCCCCCGCACTTCCATAAAAAAAAAAAAAAAAAAAAAAAAAGCCCCTCCCCCCTCTCCCTCCCCCTCTACATTTTGAAAAAGGGGGGGGGGGGGGGAGGGGGGGGGGGGGGGAATGGATGGGCTAGCCTCTCCCTCCTTTCCTTATAAATACTTATTTTTTTAATTATAAATTTGTTTTTTTTTAATATAAATTAAATCCTCTCACCCCACCCCCCCAACCTCCCCCCCCCACCCCCCCAAAAAAAACCACCCCAACCCCCAAAAAAAAAAAAAAAAAAAAAAATGGCCCTCAACAGCTGTTATAAGTTCGTCATTTTTTGACTTATGTTATCTCCTTATACTTAAAACTTAGTTTCATATTTAGGGGTGTATTTGATGAAAATGCATTTTCATGCTAAAAAACATGTATGAGGGGGGGGGGTATCAAATCTCAAATTTTTAATCTCTGTTGTAATCCACTCAAAGAGTATGTTAATGAAGTTTTAAACTTGATATTCATTTCCCAAATTTTTTTAGAAGTTGTTAAACATGATTTATTGCGCAAATTTGGCTATTTTAGGGGTATAATATCTTCAGTGGGGTAGTTTCTAAAACTTTGAAATTCAGAACATGCAAAGCCCTAAGTTTGATATTTAACTAATAAGAAAGTTAAAGCACTGAATTTTTATTAAAAAAATCCAGAAACGGTTCAGCTATAATAAATGGGTTTAATATTTTATTAGTGCTCTTATAGATAATTAATTGAGAAATCTCATTGCACAATTTTTTTAAACCATATAGGAAGGTTCAAAGCCGTTAGTTTTCGCAGAATTTTGGAGACCGGCACCGATACAGTATCACTCGTTGACAGCTTGAAAGAAGTTCGTGGTCCTGGATGGAAAAACCACACGAAGATATCGTTATTTTCTAAACTCACTTTTTAGATAACTCCTAGCTACCACTGTTCACATACATGCATGCAATGTAATCGTTTTGTTCAAATGTCAGAAATTTTTTATGATATAACATCGGTTACCAAGAAGTCTTCAGTCAGTTGACTCGAAGGTTTTGTAGTACCTGATTGTTTTCATCAAGAGGAACAATCTTGTGTTTTTCTTTTGTACGCGGCAAAGCTTTGTAACAAGCCTTTCCTTTAATGTCAGTTTATTGGTTTGCACTTCTTGCACAGCACCAAAAACATAATTAAGAGATAGCAGGAATTTTTCCAAGACGTACTCCGTACAACTCATTTGGTGACATGATCTGTTTCGTGTAAGCCCTTTGAAGACTGGCTTTGGCTGCTTCTGGTTTTGTTTTGCCACCTATACCATCACAGGCATTTTACCGTGTGAGGAAGCAAAAAAGTTGCATTCACTTGAGGGCCAAAATCTTTGAAATAATAGCATATGTTAGTAAAATTGAAGTATAAAATTTTGTTAACCAATGGTGCAAACTTCTTGATGTCACTGATTACTGATTAGGTGTTTTTGAAAGGCATGAACTGTGGCTGTGTTGGGTTGTAAATAATCGCTAATAACACAAGTTTCTACACTTTACTGTGCCCTCTCTGACTTGTAATAATACACAAAGTGGTGTAGTGTAGCCTGCTGATTAGTCCAGTAGAAGCTTCGATTCTCATATTTCTCATTACTACAGCTTCTATGTACAGGGTTATTCATTATAAATTACCCACCCCTTATCATCGTTATTATTGCCTATAGAAAAAAAGTTTTAAATAAAAGTTGTGTGGTTATGACTGAATTTTGTTAAAATGCTATCAAAAGTACAGTAGCGTGCAGATTTCAGGGGATACAACAAAATAATATATATTTTTAAATAGGACACCCTGTATATTATTAAATTTTTTGGAATGATCCTTACCCCTACCATATACCGTTTTTGAGTTATTAGACGTCGAATATCTTAGTTAAACTAGTTACTGTAAATATGGAAAAGTTAACATTATTAAAGTGAGCTATGAAAATGACAACTATTAAGTTTGATAAGTGACATTTTTTTAATGAAATAATCAAAATGGTTTACAGTGAGGAAGAAAAACCAAATATTTATACAAAATAAATAACAAAGATTTATTTAGGAAATTTAAATATAAATAAATTATAACTCATAAAAGATGTTCGATGTGTCCACCATTATTGTCAATGTATAATTGATAACGTCTTCTTATATTTATAATTGCACCGGAAATGGCTTCATTATTTACATTCAGATTGTCTATTTCAAGTCGAATCCTGTCTTTAATGACTTGATTACTTTTTTTTTTTTATTATTTTTTCGGTTTCCCGATGCCGGTCAGTCCTCCCGTGGCCTCCGACGCCTCACACGGGGTGATCGCACCGGCGCATCAACTACAGCCACTCCCACATCCCGCGGGGTTAGTGACTGTAGATACCAGAATCGTGTGCCCTAAGCAGACGGAGAGAACCCAGAATGACCGCCTTCTGCATTTGACCTGCCAGCCACTCGGCTGGTTTTTGGCAGGCCGGTATGATCTTCAGTTTCGAGAGCAGCGTAGGCTTTATCCCTCCGAGTACACCGATAATAAGGACGACCATTTTGACCGAGTAGCCTGGGTACAGCGCTTGGAGCTCGTACCGGAGATCGCGATATTTGGTCCGTTTCTCCTCCTCCTTCAAGGTGATGTTTTTCTCCGCAGGTGCCGAGAACTCGATGACATACATCACCTTGAGTTGATGGTCGAGGAGGACTATGTCAGGCTTGTTGGCTTAGATTAGCCTGACCTTCGGGAACGAGTAGTTCCAGTAAATCCGGCATTTCTCGTTCTCGACAACGGACTCAATATCTCCGGGGACGTAAGGCAGCACTGGTGTCTGGTCTACCCCGTACGAGTGCCTTAGATGGTAGTATAGCACTCGTAACGCCGCGTTATGCCGGTGGATGTAGGCCGAAATCGCATATATAGGGCATGCAGATAGTAAGTGCATGAGCGATTCCGGCGCCTGATGGCAGGTCCTGCAGTTGATATCAGGAACCTCTACACGCCACACGCGGCTACGGTAGACCAAGGTGTTGATAACACCATCTTGGCAGGCCATAATGAATCCCTCGGTCTCCGACTTAAGCCCTGACGACCTTAGAAAGGCGAAGGTCAGCCTGGTCGATAAACCCAGTGTTTCTTTGTTTCTGAAAATTCCACACCAAACGCTAACAGTTTTTCTTCCTGATCTTTTTATTTGTTTTACCAATCATTTTCTTTTGTGCTTGTCTTCCCGTGACCTTCGATTTTTCATATTGAAAACTCCTGCCGTAGAAAAGGATGATTTATCAGTCCATAATATTTTAGTAAAAAAATCGGGTTCTTCATCCAACTTTTGAATCATCTGGAAGCAAAAGTCCAGCCTTTTCCTTTTATGAGCCTCTTAAAACTTGTAGGGTAAAATTGTATATGGTCTGTAGCTATTATTTTTTAACGTACGTTGGATTTTGGAATAACTTTTACCTAATTGATCGACTGCATTATTTATACTACATTCAGAATTTTCTAAAAAATAATACAATGTTTCAAAAAAGTCTATTCGCGAATAAATATGGATGGGCTTACCTTCGAAATGAAGTAGTATATCTAGCTAATCTTCCTGGTTTGCTTAACCTACACGCTTTTTCTATTAGAACTGGAGGTATTATTCACCTTTCGGTAAATATTTTTGAACGTATTTTTTGATGGTGTTGGACCATTTGGATACAACACCCTATATGCTCTTTTTGCTGTACGTTTATTTTTGTTATTTTGTATATAACAAGTAAATATTTGGACTTTTTCTTCCTCCTGTAAACCATTTTGATTATTTCATTAAAGAAATGTCACTTATCAAACATAATAGTGGTCTTTCATAGCTCACATTTTTCCATATTTACAGTAACTAGTTTAACTGCATTTTTTGATAGCATTTTAACAAAATTCAGTCATAGCCACACAACTTTTATTTAAAACTTTTTTCTATAGGCAATAATAACGATGATAAGGGGTGGGTATTATAATGAATAACCCTGTACAAAAATAATCGCTGAAATTGCAGTAATACCACAGTTTTATTTTTTTCTAGTTGTTAGTGGATCATTGGTAGTCTAAATCTAGAATATAAGGGTGAATTAGTTTTTATTAAATAGGTACCTGGCTTATTTCCAACTTTTGACTAAAAATGGTTATAACCAAACTTATCGAAAATTTAATTCTCAACAACTTTGGTCATTAGCATTTTTCATCTACGATTGATATACTGTGAATTTAAAATTTTTAGGAGCTGCACCTTTGGAGATATTACACTCCTAAAATAGCCAAATTTGAGTGGGAAACCATTTTGAACTGCTTCTAAAAAATTTAGGAATTGATTATCAAGTTTGAAATTGCATAAGCGTAATCTTTAAATAAGTAGAGTAAATAGAGAGTAAAAATTTGAGATTTAATACTCATCCCCTTTTTATATGCTTTTTAACACGAAAATTGCATTTTTCATCATACGCTCTCCTAAATTTGAAACTAAATTTCCAATATAAGAGAATTACATAGGTGAAAAGTGTATATATAAGACAAAATATAGCTGATTTTATGAGGAACACTACGATTTTTTTCCCAAGTCTCTAGCACAAGTAGCCTTTGAGATATTGACGATTACGTAAATGTCAAAATAAACAAAACCGCGAGGTTCGCCATATTGAGAAAATCGCTGTACCGGGGAAACTAGGTTGAATAAAAATAAAAAAAAAATGTTTTCAACTACCAATATACAGGATGTTTCACTGGTGACGAACCAACCAGCGCGCCGGTAGGGTGATAGAGGACCTCAATACGCATCGATTTGATCCCCATTTGTGTCATGCGAAATTTGTTAGTTTAGGAGTTATTTGGGTTTACGTGTATTTCTATCTAAATTTCGGTTTTACCCACTAATTTCGTCAACCTGGCTTGACTATTAGTACTAGCGTCATGATTTTTTTATGAACGTAGTCAAATTGTGGACCTATCATTCTGAGAAACAGTTATTTCTTTGCAGCCGAACTATTTGAAGAAAAAAATCTTAAAATTTTATTAAAGCAAAAATTATTCATTAACTTTGCAAGACTCTAGCGAAAAATAAAAAGATGGAAAACAATTTTAGTAACCACCATCTTAAAAACTTCTTTGCTTTACTGGCAATCAACCTGACTCATTTTTATTCACATCGAAAATTTTAAATTTTGTACAAAAAGTGTAAAAGGCGAAAATCCCACTTTTTAATTAAGAAATAGAAGGTATCATTTGTGAGGCCTGCAAGCATGATGCTAACACATGTGTTTCGGAGTTATTGTCCTCATCGGCAAGTTGCTGCTAAATTGAAAGGATGGCATTATTTAGGACAACGACACAAAGAAAACCACTGACAGGCAGCCAGTTGCCTATTTGTGGCTGCAATTCAAAGATCCCGTGTTTACAGAGTGACAGACAATATTGCCACGGAGGCAACTATGGCTACCTGCGTAAAATTCCCTACCCAAGGAATGTAAAATAATAAAGGATGTAAGATGTTACTGAGGGAAGAAATATTCCCTATTATTTTACATTCCTTGGGTAGGTAATTCTGCGCAGGCAGCTATACTTGGCTCTGTGGCAATACTGTCTGTCGCCCTGTAAACACTGGGTCTCTCAATTGCAGCCACAATTGAATGACTGGCTGCCTGTCAGTGGATTCCTTTTGTATCGTTGTTCAACTTGGCAGCCACGTGCCGATAAAGGACCAGAAGTCCCCGAAACATGTGTTCACAGTTTGCATCATCTGTGCGGGCTTCATCCATGATAACTTCTGCTTCTTAATTAAAAAGTGTGATTTTCGGCTTTACATTTTGCACCAAATTTAAAATTTTCAATGTGAAATCATGTAGCTAGCTGAGTGAAATTTGTCTGGTTGATTGCCAGTAAAGTAGATAAATTTTTAAGATGTTTACTAAAATTTTTTTCATCTTTTTATTTTTCGCTATGGTCTTGTAAAGTTAAGGAATAATATTTGTTTTAATAAAATTTTAAGAAGATTATTTTTTTGTCCAAATAGTTTGGGTTTCAATAAAATAATTATTTCTAAGGATGATAGGCACACTATTGGACTACGTTCATAAAAAAAAATCATGACGCCAGAACTAATAGTTAAGCCAGAATTAACAAATTTCATATAACACAAAGGGGGATCAAATCTATGTGTATTGAGGTCCTCTGTCACTCCACACAGGTTTGTCCATCCTCAGTGAAACACCCTGTAGGAATGTCTGAGTAAAAAATGTTTTTTCAAAATAGTCATACAACCACCACTGGATGATTTCAAATGAAATGACCCAATAATTTCTGAACACGCGTGGAACAACAACCATATTATTAAACGGGATTTTGCAAAAATTTTGGAAAACAAAGTAATAACTCAAGGGAAACTTAAATAATTCGTTATGTTTATTTCAAATAAAACAAACCTCTGACTAACCTCGGAGGTTTATTTAACAAATTTTTTGAATAATTTGTGGAACAATGGCTTAATATCCAAAGAAAGCGCGAGAAAACGTAAAACGCCACATATAAATAATTTAATTATAGACAATATAACATCTTTAATATTTCCTAATTAAAAACTGTATCCACTATCTTTTAACTACTCAGAAATTCAATATCATTTTGTCTGTATAAATAGCCAGCACTCCAAGTCTCAAAAACAAAACACAACTGCTAAATTGATTTAGGTGTTCTTTATTTTTAAAATTTCAATTACAATAATAAACCAATACAAAACAAAGAAAATATCACAGCAAAATTAATTAGTAAAAAGTCAGTCGAAAATAACATTATTTTTACTAGAACAGATAAAGGAAAAACAGTGATTGCAATTAATAAAAATGATTATATAGAAAAAACAATAGATTTTTTTAAATTCACCCACTTTTGAGAAACTTGATAATGATCCCACGGAAAAATATCAAAAAAACAGTTAAACGTGCAATAGATAATTCACATAGTATATTTAGTTATATGAAGGGAAATTTGCTTTTTAATATATTTTATAATAATTTTTAATATATTTAAAATATTTAATAATGTTTCACAAGGAGCCAACCGCAGAATCAGTTCAGTGTATTAGTATATTTAGTTCTAAAGACAAATATTGTTTAACTATAATGAATCCACGGGCCCCCAAACTTTATTCTTTGATAAAATTGCATAAAAACAATTTACCTATACGCCCAGTTGTTTCTTCCTTAAAAGCACCTTCTAGCAAACTCTCGAATAAACTAATAAATATAGTAGTAGATGCATGTAAATTTAAATCAACGTTTAGTATTAAAAATTCCTATGAGTTAATTAATAGAACTAAAAATATTAAGTTGCCTGACAATGCTAAATTTATTTCTTTTGATGTACAAAATTTATTTCCTAGTATACCGCCAAAAGGTACCATAAAAATTATAGAAAATTTACTAGATAGAAATAACACAAACCCCGTTGTAAAATCTGAACTACTAAATTTGCTGACCACATGTCTAAACCAAAATTATTTCCAATTCATCAACGAAATATTCACATCAAAAGAGGGCCTAATAATGGGAAATCCATTAAGTCCTATTTTAGCAGAAATTTTTATGGACCATATTGAGAAACAAATACATAAAAACAAATTAAGTAAAAGTTTTTTTATACTGGTATAGATATGTAGATGATATCGCATGTTTTACAGGTACAACAAGACAGTTAAATAGTTTTGTAGAATTTATTCATAATTTACACCCTAATATAAAATTTATTGTAGAATATGAAAAAAGACAATTTGAAAAAGATTTAGCTATCACAAAAATTAATGATTCACATGAATTTAATATTTACTATAAACCTTCGTACACAGATATTACCATACATAATAGTTCAACACATCCTGTAAAACATAAACACGTTGCCTATATTAGTATGATAAACAGATTTACCAAATTTCCTTTAACTGAAGATAATTACAGCAACGAATTAAATTTTATTAAACAAATAGCAGTGAATAATGGTTTTAAAGAAACTTTGGTTAACAATTTACTTAAAAAGAAAAATTATAATATAGCAATAGAGTCAGTTTATCCAAAAGCAGAAATCAGTGAATTAAGTGATTTAAGATATAAAACCCTTACTTATATAGACCAACCTACCGAAAAAATATCAGTTGAACTTAAGAAAAAACATAATATTAAAATAGCATTTAAAACTAATAACACTCAAGGAAAATTTATTAAGAACAATAAAGATAAAGCTAAAAAAGAGCAAAAAAGTGGAGTCTATAAGCTTACATGTGGTACATGCCCTAAAGTATACATCGGACAAACGGGAAGAAATTTTGGAAACAGATTGTCCGAACATAAACGCAGTTTTAATAACAATACATTAGATTCGACGTATGCCAACCATTTGCTAGAGGACAATCATTCTTTTAATAATAATTTTGATATTGTACACACTGAAAATAAAGGATTAAAATTGTCACTATTAGAGACATTAGAAATCAATAAATTAAAAAATAGTAATATTATTTTAAATGACCAGCTAGATTAAACTGTTCACCACTGTTAAATATTTTCTAAATTATTTTGTACATACCTTATTTTATTACTGTTCCATTTTATTACCCTAGATTAGTTAGTTGATACTTATATATACCCTCACTTTGTAATAAAGAATTTAGTCTTCTACTCACCACCTGATGATGCCACTGTGTGGCGAAACAATTGTCATGAGTTAATTAAATTGTGAAAATCAAACATAAGTTTATTTTGTGTTTAATTGTAAAATTTAATGTTTGTTATTATTATCGATAACTTCGTTAATATTACCCCGAAAGGGTAGCCTTTCTAACATGAAAAAAAAAGCACTATATAAAATCCAATTTCCTAGCAATTACAAAACTGATTTGATCAATTTCAAGGCAAATTTTCTTCCTTCATGCGACCCATGTAGCAAAACGGAATAGTTAGCTAGCTGCATATGCCGTATCATTACCGAGAGCATCAAATGTTATCGTGCCCGATTATCTTCCGCTGAAGTTACGGTAAATCCGCGCTTCTGGTGATTGCCTCTCAGCGAAACCAAGAGATGCGTATTCTTCTGTTTGCAGTGGGTTACTCCGGCTAGTTCTGTTATAGTGTCGTTTAAAGTTCGCCATAAGTTGTGCTCTTTGTTTTACCTCGGCGCGAGTTTTTGTATGTGGGTGTTTTGTGGTGAACCGGTTGATTGGGATCAAATGTACCACCAGTCCACGATGAAGTATGGTTGTTGTGACTCATACCGAGCTCTGTATACCTATTACGTATAAGAAAGGTTTATTTAAGGGAAGGTTAGTTAATGATAACAACAAATATCTTGGTTCTTACTATTGCTTCGGAGACATTTATTTGTGTCTGTGTTAAAAAAACCAATTTAGGACAACTACTTAAATGTATTACATATATAAACTAATTATAAACATCCTTTTATGTTTTAAATAAAGTATATTTCAACCGAGGGGTACATGGACCTCTGCATTTATTAAGGAAAGTTCTTACCATTTTTAACACGCTTTTATTAGCTTCACTTGTATGTTTGCTTGTTTGCTTGTTTGTTTGTAACCGACTCTTTGGACTCGATTTTAACCCACTTTAAACGGACAGATTTAATTGAAACTTTGTACACTTATTAAGAACCGGTAACAATACAATAATTTGATAAGTTTATATCATTATCCTGTTCAGGATCGCCAATCCTTTCCTCACGTATCCCTGCGTGAAAGCAAAGGCTTAATATGTCAGTAGATTCCATAATTGTTAATTAGCCCGGTGGTCGAGTGGGTTAAGGCAGTCGACGCGAAACGACAGACTCCTCCGGCGTGAGTTCGAACCTCACGGCTGAAATAAATTTTTTTTTTTTTTCAGAAATATCTGTTGGATCGTAATATGTTATAATATCAGCATCAATAAGCAATATAAATATAGTTTAAAACAACTAAAAAACACGCTTTCATAGCACATCAAACTAAAAAGTTAAAAATAAATATAGTTTAAAAAAACTAAAAAACACGCTTTTAAAGCACATCAAACTAAAAAAGTGAAAAATAATTATTAATATAAACTGAAAATAATAATGAACGAAAAATACTAGTATTATTGTGAAAAAAACGTGGGGTGCTCGATATACGAAAAATATTGCACAAAGCACCCCACGCTTTTTTCACAATAATACTAGTATTTTTCGTTCATTATTATTTTCAGTTTATATTAATAATTATTTTTCACATATGGTCTGAATGCTACTATCCGACCGACATCCTAGATGTCTCTGTGGTGGATAGCGACTTGCATCACAGCAAATACCGAGAGCGGCGACCCCTAGCCCAGGTGGATTAAACTAATGTTATTAAATATGATTTGAAGGAAACAACTACTCAGCGGGCAAATACCCCGACCTGCATTGAATTACACCTTCAAATCATGATAGATCGACTACTACCGACCGACGTCGGTCGGATAGTAGCATTCAGACCATATGAGAAGTTTCATACCTCTCACCACTATTCACTTCACCATAGTTAGTATATAACTAGCAGGTTGGCCACTATCATTTGTCTGTTCCATGGCCTATGGCATACTGAAGAGAACAAATAAGTTCGAAATCGATCTATGTCTGGTTAGGAATTGACAAATGATATTGGCTATCGATCTATCATGATTTGAAGGTGTAATTCAATGCAGGTCGGGGTATTTGCCCGCTGAGTAGTTGTTTCCTTCAAATCATATTTATATATATATATATATATATATATATATATATATATATATATATATATATATATATATATATATATATATATATATATATATATATATATATATACAGGGTGTCCCAACCAAAAGTAGGCACCCTGAATAATTTTGGAGATAAAAACTGGGTATTGGAATTAAAAAAAAACTACATTTTTTTGTGCTCTCAAATCAACATGAGTTTTTTCGACAAAAAGCATTTTCCTTGTCCGTTTAGTTTTAGAATAATAAGAGACTCATAAGTATTTGATAGTCCTTGAACATTAATTTGTTCACAACCAATTTTAAATCGAGATACATTTTACCAGAGTGAATTCTCGTTTATACCCTTCAGAAGAGAATAGAAATTGTCAGCATTTATTTTAAAAACGATAATTGTGCTACAGCTACGGAGCGCATATTCAATAGAAATCACCCAAATAGAAGGGTTGGTTCTAAGCATGTTTTACAATTATTGTCAAAATTTATGGAAACAGGTTCTGTAGGAAATAAAAAGCATGAACCTCAGTGGCGACCGATTAGGAATGAAGCAGTCGAAGTGGCAGTTCTGGGTCATTTGCAGATGGATAATACTCAATCGATCAGGAAAGTAGCTGAGGCTTCCGGTGTATCACGAACCAGTGTTCATCGAATTGTAAAGGCCCACAAATTTCATCAATATAAATTTAAATTGGTACACGAATTAAATGAAGATGTTCCCGATCGTCGGCTTGAATTCTGTGAGATTTTTAATGAACAATTAAACGGTAATGCCAATCTACTGTACAATACGTGTTTTTCTGATGAAACGACATTTCAGTTAAATGGGGAGATAAACAGGCACACTTGTAGGTATCGGAGTGAAACCAATCCACATTTGTTCATGGAAACTCATACCCAAAGGCCTCAGAAGTTAAATGTTTGGGCTGGCATCTTAGGGGATCACATTGTCGGGCCGTTTTTTATTTCTGACAATTTAAATGGCGAAAGGTACCTCGATTTGTTAGAAAATAACATCGACCCAATGATTACCCAAATCCTCGAAGAAGACGATAATCTTTTAGAGGGAGAACTGTTTTTTCAACAAGATGGGGCACCCCCCACATTTTGCTATAGTAGTCCGTCAATTTTTGGATAATCGGTTTCCTGAGCGATGGATTGGAAGAAGAGGTCTTGTGGAGTGGCCCGGTAGGTCACCCGATTTAACTTCCTTGGATCTCTTTCTGTGGGGACATTTGAAATCGAAGGTATTTGCAACAAAACCCGCATCTCTGGAAGAGTTACGTGAAAGAATTGTTCGGGAATGCCATTTATTGACTCCAGATGTGTTCAGAAATGTTCATACAGAATTTCAAGACGATTATACTCTTGTATGGAAGTCGGTGTGGGTCATTTTGAACAATACATGCGATAATTTAAACTGCTTTTATTTTTATTTCCCGAACCTAAAATAATGTAAACAATTATTTCTCAGGAGCGAATCGATAAAAGTTTTAAAAAATACACAGTTATGTAGAGAATTGAAAGACTTTTCAAAAGATGTATCACTCGACCCCCTTTGCCATTTGAATTTTTTGAGGGGGGTGGCCGTGTAGGGTACAGGGATTATGATAGGTATACAAGTATTACATTAAAATATGCCCCCTTGGAAACAAGGTCGACGTGTTTCACCAATTTTTCAAAAATTTTTTATGTCCAAAGTTATTCAGGGTGCCTACTTTTCGTTGGGACACTGTATATACATATAATAATATGTTAATATATACTGCGACGCCAAGCCTTAATTATTGGTCCTACAAAAAAATTCACATAACCAAAATTGTTGTAAATTTGATTTTGTTTAATTTTGTATACAACAATTTTTTCCCTAATATTTACATACTTAGAGATGTTTTGAAAAAACAGTTTTTTTTACATATATGTAAAAAATTTTGACATTTGCAAATCGATTTCAAGGTCGTAAAGTTAATGGATTATTTACGACCCCAAACCGTATCGATTCCACTGCTAATCAAATCTCCTTGAATTATTTCCAGGTAAACTCTATCTTATGTTGTCGACTGGACTATAAGTCATAAATTTAAGTTTTTAATGCGGCTATTAAGCCCGGAAGAAGTATACGGAAAATAAACGAAACTTTGGTAAAGTAGTGTGTTTCTTCTGTCTTTGGTCATCAGATATTATTTGATATTGACGGTCAAGAATAGAAAAATATATGTAAACCCATTAAAGTATAATGAGCCCAGTACTTGAATTTTGAACAATCAAACTGACTTATTACAAGTAATGTATTCGACAGAACTATGAATATAGAAACAAACACAGCCAGCAGTGCTTTAAACGTAAGCATCTGTACTATACAGAATTGCACATTTAATATTCATGTTAATAAATAATGGTTTTTTGGAAAGACCTATAAGTAATATAGATTTTGATGTTTAAGAACTAAAAATGTTATACTTAATTTTAATTCCAATTTAAAAAAAATGTTACCTATGTTTAATTTATAAATAAAGTGGTTAGTACTATGTTATGCTTAATTAATAAATAAAATGGTTTGTATTACCAATATTTTATTTTTTTTGCCAAAATTGAACATATTTGATGTTGTTTTTCGAAATTAAAGTCGCAATTTTTTTATTTTGACGTTTGAAGAAAAAATAGTGTGTCACTTCTAGTAGAAGGCACATTATATGTTTCGCCCAGTTGCTCAGCCGAGGCGCAACATGTAATGTTCGCCTTCTCCTCCTAGTAACATAATATACTATTACATGTTTTAATTTTTTAATTTTTGCCTCATTTACATCGTGAAAGTACTGTCACATTTCTTAAAGTTTTATTTACTGTTTTCTCACTCGTTCAGTGAATGTGACCATTTAAAATAGTAACAGTATAATGTGCTTAATATCATATGATAAATGAAATACAAATTTATGCACCAAAATCATTAACATAATTTCTGAAAAGCAGCGTGAACCAGTGTTCTAGTTAACGGTAGAAGCACTAATTAATATGAGGATTAACCAGCATGAGCAGCAAAACTGCATTTTCAGTTTACTTATAATAATAATTTAGAAAAAATTCTGTCTTTACAAAATGTGGCCAGTGTCATATTTAGTTGTCATAAACTTTTCAGCACTTACCTACAGTTTACATTTAATTCTTGAAATGTGTTTTGAAAATTTGTTTAGCTGAATATCCATTTTGAGCTTGAGCAACTTTTTACAACTGAATAAATATAGTCGCTTGCATTTTCGTTCTTGATATAAATAAGAAGTATATGTACAGTGTGTAACAGACTCATGGTACACCCCCATATTTTCTTTAATTTTTGAGTCTTATTTTTATTAAATATGAATAAAATTAAATTTTTGATTTTCTCCTAACTGTAATTTCGTTTGTATTGGTCCCAAAGATAAAGTGGGCACATGGTTAGATTCTTATTAACTGTACATTCTAATGGTACCTTAACACCATTATGGTAAAATGAAGTTTACCAAAAATCATTTTGATAAGCTTTTCCCCTTCATAGGTCAAACAATGAATGTTTTGACGTGACCTCAATTTTTCTAGCATTGCTATGGCCGCTTAGAATTAATTGGTGATCATAGCATGGCACTCTAGACTGACAAGTAAAATAGATACAAAAAATTATTTTCACAATTGAAATGTTACTTATGGTATCATTAGATTCAGAAAATTTTTGAGATTCCAGATCTACAGGGTTTATAAATATGTATATCACCGTTTGAAAATCGAAAGTTAATGTCAATTTCGGCGAAACCAAGAGGCAAAAAGAATTTGTTTACATGGCAAAAAAGTGACATTTGATAAGTACGTTCGATGTGCCAAGTTTGAAAAATTTATCTTAAAAAATAAAGAAAAAAATGGTGTTGAACCATAACATGAGTGTTACACACAAAATTATTAAACATTAATAACCATTAAACACTCTGATTTAAAGTCGAAATACTTTCAATTTATTCAATTTGAGATTAAATAATTTTTTTTTTACCAACACACCTCATAATGATTTATAAATTTGTATCATACTAAGAGAAGTGATTAAGTAATTGCGATTGCCCACTAGTAAAAGATTTTTACCACATAAATGAAAATCCCTCTCGAGGCCGTTGTGCATACCATTCGCAGACCTGTTTCTGGTTTTTGCTTTCATCAGTGCGAGTTAGGTACAGGGTTATTCATTATAAATTACCCACCCCTTATCATCGTTATTATTGCCTATAGAAAAAAAAGTTTTATATAAAAGTTGTGTGGTTATGACTGAATTTTGTTAAAATGCTATCAAAAGTACAGTAGCGTGCAGATTTCAGGGGATACAAAAAAGTAATATATTTTTTAAATGGGATACCCTGTATATTATTAAATTTTTGGATTGATCCTTTGTTCCTGATTTCAAAAATTTACCATATACCGTTTTTGAGTTATTAAACGTCGATTATCTTAATTAAACTAGTTACTGTAAATATGGAAAAGTTAATATTATTAAAGTGAGCTATGAAGATGACAACTATTATATTTGATGTGAAATTTTTTTAATGAAATAATCAAAATGGTTTACAGTGAGGAAGGAAACCGAATATTTATACAAAATAGATAACAAAGATTTATTTAGGAAATTTAAATGTAAATAAATGATAACTCATAGAAGATGTTCGATGTGCATTATTGTCAATGCATAAATGATAACGTCTTTTTATATTTATAATTGCACCGGAAATGGCTTCTTTATTTACATTCATATTGTTTATTTTAAGTCGAATCCTGTCTTTAATGACTTGAAATCTATTATTATTATTATAATTGACAATGTCTTTAGATATCCCCAAAAATATGAATCCATAGGGGTCAAATCCGGACTGTTAGGTGGCCATTTAATAGGTCCATTATTCTCTATCTATATTGGGAATACGTTATTCAAATGATCTCGAACGGGTAGGACACTATGCGACGTTTCTCCATCCTGCATCCAAATCATATCATCAAGTTCGGCTTCCGGAAAATTCTGCATAATAATATTTTCTGCTTCTGGGATAAATTATATCCAGATAGATAACTCCAGTTAAAGTATAATCATAAAATATAGACCCAACAATTTTGTTTCTGAAAATTCCACAGCAAACGCTAACAGTTTTTCTTCCTGATTTTTTTATTTGTTTTACCAATCTTTTTCTGTTGTTCTTGTTTTCCCGCGACCTTCTATTTTTTCCTATTAAAAACTTCTGCCGTAGAAAAGGATAATTCATCAGTCCATAATATTTTAGTAAAAAAAATCGGGATCTTCATCCAACGTTTGAATCATCTGGCGGAAAAAGTCCACCCTTTTCCTTTTATGAGCCTCTGCTAAAACTAAAACTTGTACGGGTAAAATTTTATATGGTCTATAGCTGTTATTTTTTAACGTATGTTGGATTTTGGAATAACTTTTACCTAATTGATCGACTGCATTATTTATACTACATTCAGAATTTTCTAAAAAATAATACAATGTTTCAAAAAAAGTCTATTCGCGAATAAATATGTATGGGCTTACCTTAGCTTAGCTTACCCTAGCTGAAATGAAGCGCTATATCTAGCTGTTTTTTCTGGTTTGCTTGAACTACACGCTTTTTTCTACTAAACCTGGAGGTATTATTCACCTTTCGGTAAATATTTTTGAACGTATTTTCTGATAGTGTTTAACGATTTGAATACAACACCCCATATGCTCTTTTTGCTGCACGTTTATTTTTGTTATTTTGTATATAGTAAGTAATATTTGGACTTTTTCTTCCTCACTGTAAATTGTTTTGATTATTTCATTAAAGAAATGTCACTTATCAAACATAATAGTTGTCATTTTCATAGCTCACTTTAATAATGTTAACTTTTCCATATTTACAGTAACTAGTTTAACTAAGATATTCGACGTTTAATAACTCAAAAACGGTATATGGTAGGGGTAACACATGGTATATTTTTGAAATCAGGAACAAAGGATAATTCCAAAAAGTTAATAATGTTAATAATCCCATTTAAAAAATATATTATTTTTTTGTATCCCCTAAAATGTGCACGCTACTGTACTTTTGATATCATTTTAACAAAATTCAGTCATAACCACACAACTTTTATTTAAAATTTTTTTCTATAGGCAATAATAGCGATGATAATGGGTGGGTAATTTATAATGAATAACCCTGTACATACACAATGACAGCAAAATAAATCTCAGACTCACTAGTTCCTACATGAATGCAGAATACAAATGTGCCGTAGTCAACTCCATCTACCAGTGTTAATCGCAATGAATATGAATCGGGAAAACGCCCAACTAGCGATATCTACTCATTTTGTCATTTTTTAAGCAAATGTGGTAAATTTTATGTAGGTAGAACATTTGGATTAGTAGAAATGAGACTAGCCAAGCATATTCTTGAATTAACTTACTCAATTGTTTTTGCAAAAATCTGAATATTCACGAGACAATAATTAAGTCAAGTTTACGGTACACCTTTGGTAAAAAAATATACTCGCTGTTTAACAAGACTGTAAGTCTTGAAATAAGCGATTGAAAAAGTGAAAGCAGAATATGATGCACAGTATTTTCGGTAACACAAACCATCAGAGTTTGCCATGAATAGACACATACAGTTTCATGTTTGTGAGTTTTTATCAGTCTGCGTTAAAATATAAAACAGCAGGAAACTGGCAACTAAATGTAAATGTTATAGATATAACCCCAATAAATCAAGTTTGGTACTTAGTATTTTTGGCATTACTACTTTCATCAATTAAGCATAATAAATGTCTTAACAAGTCTATTCAATATCTTAGGTGCCAATTATCGAAGAATTTCCCTGTGGTGTTCAATTTTTCTTATGATTCAATACAATTGGAAATAGCATGAATAACATTCCCGATACGGTAAGGCATGCCGTATAATTTTTTTATTTAAAAAATGCTTATGCAATAGAATGTGATCAGGATATTAGATGACATATTTTCTGGTGCCTTTGATGTAATTTATAGATACGTGGTGGATGGTTAAATTGGAAAATTATGGAAGGAACTGTTACGATTTAGTCTAATTCATGACAAGGAAATAAATAATTTAAAATCTTCCGTACATGACAGTTTGCACGACTTATTCATACATACATGATTATTAAAAGAAAGATTCAATTTTAAATAGGAAATTTGGATTATCGTTCATTTCACGCAAAACCGAATATTTTATTTCGTGAATTAACTCAATCACACGATAGAACTAATAATATATATTTATGCATTGTACTGATTCTGCGGTTGGCTTGTGAAACATTATTAAATGTTTTAAATAAACAAAGAAAGTTTGCATTTAAATGTTTCAAAATTGTATTTTTCACTCTACACGTGTTTCGGCTTTTTTAGGCCCTTTTCAAGAGTACAGATGAGAGGTACTAAATTATAATTTGTGTTCCTTGCTTATATATTGAATGTTACATTTGGCAACTTATACTAATAAAATAATAGACCAACTTATAATTAATTCAGATATAAGCGCAGAAAAGAAAAAAGAGTTATTAAAAATCGCACTAACCAAAATTATTTTAAATTCAACGGAGAAATTTATAAGTTGTTGGACGGATTACCGAAGGGTTCACCAATCTCTCCTTTATTAGCCGAAATTTTCATGTCAGATTTTGAAAATAAATTATTCAACACCAAAAACATTTTAATAGACAATGTGTTCTTTTGGATACGATATGTAGATGATGTATTTTGCATTTGGAAAGGTATGGAAAGACAGGTAAAACAATTTCTAAATTTACTTAACTCCTTTAATGAATAAATTCCGTTCACGTTAGAAAAAGAAAGCGAAAACGGTTTAAACTTTTTTAGACGTCAATCATAATTGTTGTTTAGAATTCGATATCTACCGTAAACCTACCTGTACAGATACAGTAATACGTTTCATAGTTTTGTTCACCGTCTGCTAACCTTTCCTTTAAGTCCAAACAATTTTGAAAAAGAAGTCAACACAATAAAACAAATAGCAAGGAATAATGGATACAAAGAAAGTATCATAGATAATTTAATAAAAACAAAACAAAAGAAAAATATGTATAAGGAGTTTTATGCTGGTTCTGTACAAGACGCCAATATCATCCATAAATGTATTAATTATAGACCAGGAATTAGTGATAAAGTCAGCAATAAATTAAATAAATTAGGTTGCAAAACAATATCTGTAAATAAAAATAACCTAGGAAAAATGTTAATAAATAATAAGGAGAAAACAGAAAAACTACAAAAGATAGGAGTGTATGAACTAAAATGTAATGACTGCGACGCTATATACATTGGCCAGACTGGACGTAACATAAAAAAGCGACTTGAAGAGCATAACAAGTCTATTGTAAACAACGTATATAGCACCGGCATGTCAACACACTGTATAGAAAACAATCACTATAAATATGGATAATGTAGAATTACTTCATTCCGAAAAGAAAAGCAAAAAATTAGACTTACTAGAAATACTAGAAATTAAGAAAGCTTCCAAAAATAAAAAAAACGATTACAAATGAACAACAAATATTCGCAGGTCAGCACATTTTAGATAAAGTAATTTAACTTGTCTAAAAAATTCCAAATCTTACAAACCATTTTTATTAGTATAAGTTTCGTATGATCATATTTTTTAACTTTGCCGTTTATAGTGGTTCAAGTGTCTTAATCTAACTACATAGAATTCCTGGCCCCTTCACCATTTTCTGATAAATTTATCGGTAAATTTGCTTATTATTTCTTTTTTACAGTTAGTTTAATTTCATCTTTCTGCAGTCCGCAGCTGTGCTGTCGATATGAGAGTCCTTTTTACATTAACATGTGCCTTACTAAATTCTATTCCCACTAGTTCCGCCGTCGCCGCCGCCGCCGGTCCGTATAAAATATTGTGATGTATATACGTAGCAGTCTTGTAGAGTGTAGATTTAAATGTTGTGAGTATATATCAGCTCCAGAGACAAACTTACTTTTGAGTTACGGTCTATACCGTTTGCAAGTACAATAATAACGAGACCACCAT
>JANEYF010003579.1:0-45757 GCA_029963845.1 Rhamnusium bicolor
CTTATAAGTCTCATTTTTATTTCTTCTTTACTTGTTCACGTTTAACTTAGGACTGAGTCTCGGCCCACCATGCGTCTTATTTATACATCCATTCACACGGTCTAGAACATTCCAGAATATTTTCGGCCGTTCTCGTACAATTCCAGTCTCATCTAACCAGTCTACACAGTCCAGTGGCGTAACATTATTTTCAAAAAACACACTAGCAAATAAACATAAAATAATTATTACTATACTACACTATTACACAACTCACTGCAACGCGATAATCTTCTTAAATTATTTTCAAAAACACACCAGCAAATAAACAGATACAAAATAATTATTACTTATATTACACTATTACACAACTCACTGCAACACGATAACCTTCTGGAATTATTTTCAAAAACACACCAGCAAATTAACAGATATAAAATAATTATTACTCTTATTATACTATTACACAACTCACTTCAACACGATAACCTTAAAATATTTTCAAAAACACGCCAGCAAATAAACAGATATTAAATAATTATTATTTATCTTATAATATTATACATATAAATATATGAACACTGCTAGAATGATTCGGTATCAAAATTAAGTGCTGCCCTGAAGTATCACAGCATGTAAGCTAAACTCCGCCTTGGTCGCGTGCTAGCAAACACAACAATCATCGTTCTCGCTTTAATGTAAGCGGTGTAAAAGACGGAAGATGTCGTGTTATACATTTCCCGCCCACATGTTGCGTCTTACCCCGCACGTGCCGTCACAATATAGGTTTCCTCAACTATAACATAAGCTGTTGTAATTTTTTATATTATACAGCTCAACGTTTTCTATATTTCAAGTCTCACCCACTCAACACCCACTTCAAATAATTTAGTTGCGTTAAAACAGGTAAATATAAAAGTGTTGTTTTCTGATGATGGTTTAGAAACGTTAGAAAAATATGTTGACGTGTATGTCTGCAATTACAAAAAAAAAGCTATTAAATATTATTTGATATTAACAGTCAAGAAAGAAAAACATATATACTTAATGAATAATGTAGGTAGGTAGTCTTCATCTAGGTTAACTTTCATATCTTCTTGTTGACGAAACGCCTCAGCGACTACACTTGGTAAAGTTGGGTAACGGATAAAATTTGTCTTTGTGGTCAATATTTGCCAAAGACACTGTGTGGTGAAGCGATTATTTTTGTTACATGAAGAATTTTATGAAATATTTAAGTCTATTTTTGTGTTCAGTTTGTAAGATGACTTTTCATCAAATAAAAGGTTGATCAATTAAATACGTTAATAATTTTATTTTCACTTTAATTTGTTTATACTTACACTTGCAAAATGCTAACCAAAATCCATAATGAATAAAGTGGTACATCAACAACACTCCATAAAATAGTGTAATATAAAAATATAGGTTAGTTTGCTTTTAGGTTTTCAAATTGTATGATTAGCGTAACATAAGAAACAATTGATGCACAAAACTAAAATATAAAATAAAATCAAAACAAATCAACAAATTTTGCTGTGGTTTACCTTCAAAAACATACTTTTGTTTATAGGGAAAAGTTCAAGAGCAGTAAAATCCAATTTTAGGTGTAAACATTGCAATAAGAACATGTGCTTCTAAAAATAAAAATTTTATAAATAATTTCACACTATAATTTACCTCAATTATATATATTTTTTGTGTGTTCACTGGATGAAAACTAAACGACATAAAAACAACATCCAGTTAGATCAACTAAAGCAGATATATTCGAAAAACTAAAATTGATCGTATGCGAATTTGTCAGTTAATATGGAACAGTTTTCTGGAGAGCAACGTGCATTTATTTTCGAGGCTTACTTTTTAGAGGATATCCGCGGCCGCACTGTAACTGTAAGTGGCCAACGATATTGTGCAATGATCCGTAATTTTTTAACTGCGGTTCCTCAAAACATTACTGGGTACAGCACAAACTGGACATGTTTCAACAGAATGGTGTCACGGTACATACAACAGCAGCATCGATGAACACTAATTGTTTCCGGGCTGTTATTTCTAGAATGGGTGATATCTCCTACCCTCCAAGATCACCTAATCTTACGCCTATCGATTTCTTCTGTGGGGATATTTAAAAGAGTATCATCTACACAGTTCCTCCGGTAAGTACAAAACATTTAAGGAACTACATTCGGGGGCAGTATCAGCGGGTATTCCAAAATTTAAGGACAATATTGGCGGAGTGTCACGAACAAGACGGTCGACATTTGGACAACGCTGTATGTATTTAAAAATTGAAATACGCATTTGCATACTTTAAAATTTTGCGATATAATTGTGTCATCAGTTTATGCAAACAGAATATGTTACTTACCTCGAAGTTTAGTTTTGTGTCATTTTTGGTATGAAACATGTTTACAAGATAAGTACTTCTTCTAGACTAAAACATAATAATATTAATCATGTATTTTTATTATTTTATAAACAGGAGGATGGAATTTCTTCATAAATAAACAGTCAAAAGAGTTTATATTCCAAAGTGACGTTTCAGAAAGAAGGAAAAAGTACGAAGAGTGGAGCTGACTTGTGTTCTTTATTTTTTGCAAAATATACTGATTTGAATAAAACTCGTAACATCCAATATTAGTTACTAATTTATTTGAAATTTTAACAGAAAAGGTACTTCAATGTAAAGAATTGATTCAATATGAATTGCCCCATCGTGATTGTTTATGCATTCATTTACTCGGTGGAGTAAGGGGTAGGCATAAAAAAGGTCAGTAGGAATGAAGCCCAAAAATCATTCATCTATATACGGACGCCATAGTCTTTGTCTTAAAATTTCCATCCAATCATTTTTCTCGGCTCATGTTGAGGAAAACATGTCTTTTACAGCCAATAATCTCAGATTTTTTCAGAACCTATAGTTCCTCTAGGACGTCCGGATCCGCAGCGTCGCTCATGAAGACCAGACCACCTTAACCAACATATTAGCACAGTTGTCACGCTATAGTCCACGCGGTTGGCTTGTAATTTTTGAGCACATAAACATAAAGTTTCTCAACGTAAATCGTATTTTTTAGGAAAGTAAAAACTTTTCTCGAAAAGTTCAATATTTTAGCAATAACTTTTATAAACCCCATTCGCGTACATACTATATACAGATTTTCTCAAAAACTAAAAATAAACGAGTTAAAGGAGGATTTAAAACATATACGTGAAGATTCTGCACATCGTTTCTTTTTAAGATGGTTTATCTTTGATCATTGAAAAGCATATAAAATATAAATAATCTGTAAAGAAAAACAATGTTATCTTAATGGCCTTCCAAGTCACCCAAGAAATTATGGGAACATTTGTATTTAGAATCCAAGAAACTATTGAGATGGACTAATAATTTTATAATAAATATATGAATATAAAAGAAATCTAGACGAAATTTAAGATCTTCATTGTGTAAATTTCAAAATGTCATAATTTTACAAAAAATCAAAATTTTCGATTAGGTATTAGATAACTTACCATGTTTTAAATTGATTTTATTTCTGCCCGATAGGCCACAGTCCACTGTTTCACAAGATCTTCGTTTTTAGGAAAATGAAAATATCTTGATATCAGTTTTTTTAGTTACTCGATTATAATTTCTACAATACCAGCCACAGCACAATTTGGCATTTTTAAATAAACAATAATAGTTGTCTCAACAGCAGCGATAATTACTTGACAGTAAAACAATGACAACCTTACAATTTTAATAATTTAAATTTCGCGCCACATTATTTTTCGCCACTGACGTCATGCGCAGAAGTGAACGAAATTCGGTCATGGGAATAGCATACCAGTGTATTTGTATCATGCTATGCTTAAATGCTTTATTTATTGACTCTTTGTATTTGTGGTAGACGTGGTATCAGCATTCACCAATCGGAATAACTTTGATTTTATGAATCCGTCATCACTAAATCCTGTAGTAATATATCTTAAAATGTACATTTCCATTTTAAAGTGTTTTATTTGACCCATTATCGTAATATTTGATAAAATTGATACTTGATTTAAAACTAAACAATTTAATTTTATTTAAATACTATTTAGGTTATGTTGTTATTGTTTAGCTTTCATTTCAGCGCGCTCTGTTGGCGAAGTGATATGGCCACTGGCCAGTGTCAGTGTCTGCTGCCCCACCCATTGCTATCTCTGATTCATTTATAAAATATTATGCCAAATATCAGCTAATCTGCAAACTTTTGTAATACAGTAGCTTTTGTAATACATAGTTACAAATTACACCGGCAAATAGAAGTACCTCCTGGCGAATAAATTTGAAAACTACGTTTTCATTAGGTTAATAAACTGTACTTTATAAATACTGCTAAATGAACATCTTTGCTAAGATTCAAAACTTTGTCAGTTATTTTCGCCACACGTCGAAATTTGTTCCTATTTTACTGGAAATTTTAATATTTTTTTTGCATTGAAGTGCCTTTTTTTGCAAAAATTTCAAATAAATTGCTTACTAGGCGTTGCTATTTTTATTCAAATCCAGTGTATGTATTTTTAACTTCCTTAATATCTTCTTTAGAAATGAGCTGCTAATAGAAATTAAGGCATCTTATATCTGATCTTTTTTTTACTGACTTTCTTACCATTATAATGCATTCATCGCAGAGTTCTAGCATGTACATGACTTCTAGGATGGTATAAAAACTCCAAAATAAATCATAGATATCCAACATGCCCGTGTGTTTTTTCACAATTAAATGTAAAGCAGTCGGTACCATTACAAAAATTTTAAGAATTATTAACAGAAATTCCAAATCAAAAGTTTTGTTAACCAGTTTTTCCAATTTGATGATATCCCAGTGTATATTTGATATATATCTTAACGAACGAGCCAAATGGTATTCATCGTATATTAACTTGTCACAGTGATTCTCTTTATCATATTGTCCTTTGAGGACCAAGTTAGTAATGGAGTTGTTGAGGGTTTTTAATCTCTTTATTCCTATTAGTAGAAAGGCACAGAAATGATTTAAAACAGATGAGGAAATCAGGAATGCTAAGTTGTAAGTCACAAAGTATATAGTGCATTGCAAATACTTTTGGTTTGTAAATGTAATGCAGCCAACATTGTTCAGTATTATACAAGTTATTGCTACGCAACACTTTATAATACCAAAGTAGTTTAAAACTCTGAAATAGAAAAATGTATAAATATATAAACCATTACGATTTTTTACTTTAGAGTTGGATGTGATATTTTTTATGTTAATTTACAAATAGCAATAAATACTCAATACCTAAGTCAATACCAGTGTCGCAATCCTCTCACTATATATTTAATTTAAGATTAAACGAAGTTGCCACACGTACTTGATAATTTATAAATTTGTATCACATAAAGAGAAGTAATTAAGCTTTAAATTGCATTTACCCACTAGTAAAAGATTTTTATCAAATAAATGGAAATCCCTCTTGAGGACGTCGTGTATACCATTCACAGACCGGTGTCTGGTTTTTGCATACTTCTGTGCGAAGCAGGTATACGTAACATCAACAAACGGGATTTCAGAATCATAAGAAGTCTCTACGTGAACGCAGAGTACCAACGAAGTCCAGATCGAGATGGTGACTCCATCTACCAGTGTCAATCGCAATGTAATAAATTGGAAAAATGCTCCGACAAGACGATCTTTACTATTAAAGGTACAATAAAAATTAATATCAAAATACTCCAGTAGAGGAGGTGAGATTAATTTACAAATATGTAGTAACAAATACTTAAAGTAGTACAAGGTACCAAAGTCGTAATCCATTCACTCTATTTAATATAAAATTAAATGAAGTTGCCACACACACACTTCTTGATTTATAAATTTGTATCACAAAAAAAGAAGTGATTAAGCTCTAATTGCGATTTACCAAATAAATGGAAATCCCTCTTGTGACCGTCGCGTATACCATTCGCAGACCGGTTTCTAGTTTTTGCCTTCAATGCGAAGACGGTATACGCAATTTCAATCATTCCGTATTGAAATGCTTTTGTTGAACGAACATTTTGTGAACCTGTCGTTGTTGATTCAATCGATGCCTCTCAGTATGGATTAAATTCAATCCGTACGTATTACGATTCATTATTGAGTTTATGGTCGAGTCCCCATGATCCGGAATTAGCACGAAACGGAAAAATTCAAGTGATTTTATTGGCCACAGCTCACAACCGTGAGAGTCAAGGTCAGTCTGGCAGAAGTTGAATCAACTTGAAACTTGTTGTTTGAGTTTTGATTTGGATGCCGTTTTTGTCACTTGTTTTGTTATTATTAGAGCTCGGAATTTAGGTATTGATGACATCAAAACCAGGATTGGCTGTAGGTTATGTGTCAGCGCGTAAATATGTTTGACACAATATATCTTACGTTGTAATTTTTTTAGCGAATTTCGTAATATCCAAAGTTGATAAAATCAATCTATTATGAACACTCACTCGAAGAGAACTATTGGGGAATGTACCACTAAACTAACACACACACACACAAGTATTTTTCATTACCAGTTACGTACAAGAATATATTACGAATATCTGTTTTAAATGTTTTAGTTAAACTTCGGCGCCTTTCGTTCAAAATCCATGTATATTGTGAAAAGTTCAGAAGAAATTTCCTGTCTAATGTTGGCACACTCCGCTTGATAAATATTTTTTTCTTAGTGTCGGCTACAATGGCACCTGAACATTGCTATACTTTTGCTACTAATACTAATACACTTTTGAAAAAATTATTTAAAAAGTGGATCTATGTAGTTTCAACCATGATATGTTTTATCCAACGATCACTTCTATTAAATCTAAGTTAAGATGGCGTTGCCTGTCGCTCTTGTCACTATTGGTAAAACCGCTTACACTCTTTTTATGTTTTCTGAGAAAATGTGTTTAATAATATTTATGTTACATGCCCAAGAAAGTGCTTGGTCACAGCTACTGCAATATAATCGTGTGCCATCAAATTGCAATTTCGGGATATCATGAATCCATAAATTTACTCTAGCAGGCAAGTGAAGTTTTGCAATGAGATATTTTAAAAAGATCGATCGGCTTTATGCAATTTCGCGATATTGTCACATACGACTCGACGTTATGCAATAGGCTGACAAACTACATGTAGTCTATGACAGATCGCAAGTGCCTACGTAAATTTCCAGAATTGTCAAAGTGTAGTGTAGTTATAAAAGAATCTATTACGATTTTATTTAATGTAGTACGTTTTCTGATAAAATTAGTTTATGCATTAACATTTTAAAATGAAATAGTACTGTATTATGTTGTATAAGTTTCAGTTTTTCGGTGTGGAAATGTTTCAGTAGATGTTTATAATATAATATTGTCTACATTAAATCCGTCACTGGGTACCGATACCTCCGTCCGAGCTCTAGTTATTATTATGGCGTTTGATTTATTTAATAATCATTTCTTTCTGTGAAAAAAATGCATGTTAGAGATTTTATGTATTTTATGTATATTTTAGACAAATGCCCCAATACATAAATGTGTCAAACGATTCCATATTATAAAAAAATGCTATTTATTAAAGTTTATAGTACTGGGCTAACCTCAATGTTTAACAACTATGGTTTATGAAATTATGACGATGATAAATAATAAATCCATATCTTTATGATGATCCTAAAATACTGCCCGGATTTATTGTCAAATTCCGTTCCGATATTTCGGATCATGGGGACGTGACCTAAAGGTTGTGTTTCCCACCTCAAGCATAACTTTTATTTATTGTAGATAATTTTACAATAATGCCTTCTAAAATCCAATTTAAATTATCACAACCTTATTTAGCAATTGCCAATGTGCGTGATATATACAGTATGAGGATGTATACAAGACATAGTAAATGGGAAAATCAAATGTGTAGAAAAATACTGAGCTCGGTAGCGCAGTGGGCTAGGTTAGTGTGTTAAATGACAAACAACTGGTTTTATTATCATTGTTCGCGGTACTAATCCCTAGTGCTGGGATAACGAATGAAAAATAATCGTACATTCGATTATTGATGTCTTGAGATATCTCGAATACGCTTGTCATGAGAAATCGAATGATTTAGTTCTCGGAGAGTAGTGCAGTCTATAGATATTGTCCGCTCACTCGTAAGGGGCGCTGAAAATTCCTCCCCTGCCAACACCATTCCCCTTACCCTGCGACTTACTGCCGTTCGCCGGCACGCTGCCTTTATAGTATAGAAGTATAGGGTTTCCGGCGCGTGTTTACATGATTTACGACCGGCCGCAAAAAACACCGGCATTTCGAGGAAATCAAAGGGGTGAGCTGACTTATTAGAATATCTATAGACTTTCGGTAGTGTCGTGCCGACTGCCGATTGAATAATCGTCATTCGTTTCAGCGGCTCATCATTCAAATTTTAAATACGTGATTCGGGCGATGAGATACGATGCGAGTACCCTTGCACTTGAACACGTTAAGATTCTTTAGTTGTTTACCGTCGTACGGTGGGAAAAATTTAATTTTTAGCAAGATAAAACCTAAATTTGTAAGAATTAATTTTGGGAAAAACTCCATTTAGTATCTACAGAAAAAGTCAGTGCATAACAACATTAATATGAGAATCCCTAAAAACAAATCATTTAGGAATAGTGAGCAAGTAAAGAACACTAAATGCGCGGCCATTCTCAGTTTGTCAGTTGCTTTTGTATTGTATAGAAGTGGTGTTGTGTTCTCGATTGTCCTTGAGGGTGTAAAATATTTCCTGTAGGAACCTTTTTGTTAAAAGTATGCTACTTTTTTCCTTTTTATTTAACGTTTTTTAATATAGTTATTTTTGATATTACTTATTCCAAATATTATCCAAAAAAGCGTCGGTATTTTTAAATTACATATTTCAAAAAGTTGATTGAAGATGAAGTTACATTGTGAAAATCCATTTTGATTTAAAAACTTCTAAACACTTTTTTATTACTTGTCTAATTTTCACTTTATTTGTTATTTTACAACTAGTTTCATCCTATTCGGACATTTTCAAGTAAACTATACACAGATTTTACTTTCATTTAAATATAAACTGAACTGAATAGAAGGATGTGTCACTTTATGGTTGATAATATAATTCAAATTTGTACAGATGTTATGTTTTTAAATATAGGGGTTTTTTCAAGCTAGTAAATTATATTATGGTGTGATTTTTATTAGCAGCAGTTTATCTGAATAAGTTTAATAACGGAGAATTATTTAAATCTATTTGGTCTTTTAATATGTTGTAGTTTTTATTCCTATTTAATTTATTAATTTTTAACACAAAATTAAGTTTTTTACTTTTCCCACAAATATGTAATATTTTAGGTTGATGGTCATCAGTTATTGTATGACCAGAATCTGTTAGATGTTTATAAAAGTTGGAATGTTGTTTTTGTGTGTGAATATGTTCTCTATATCTTACTCCGAACGATCTACCTGTCTGACCTACATATGAGGCGTTACATTCTGGGCAATCTAACCCATATACACCACATTTTTTAGAGATATCAGTTTTTTGTTTTGCATTGAAAAGATATCTGCCTATATTTTTGTGAGAAGAAAAAGATGTTTTAATATTAAATTTGGAAAAAGTATTGCTAATTGAATAGGAGAGTTGACCTAAATATGGTAATGAAATGTATGTTTGAACTTTTTTCTCGTTAATAGTGGGATAAAGTTGTTTTTTATAAATTAGATTGTTGATTATATTTTGAGGGTACCCTCTTGAAAGAACTTTATCCCACTATTAACGAGAAAAAAGTTCAAACATACATTTCATTACCATATTCAGGTCAACTCTCCTATTCAATTAGCAATACTTCTTCCAAATTTAATATTAAAACATCTTTTAGTTCTAACAAAAATATAGGCAGATATTTTTTTCAATGCAAAACAAAAAACTGATATCTCTAAAAAATGTGGTGTATATCGGTTAGATTGCCCAGAATGTAACGCCTCCAACTTTTATAAACATCTAACAGATTCTGGTCATACAATAACTGATGACCATCAACCTAAAATATTACATATTTGTGGGAAAAGTAAAAAACTTAATTTATTAGAAGTGTTAGAAATTAATAAATTAAATAGGAATAAAAATTACAACATATTAAACGACCAAATAGATTTAAATAATTCTCCGTTATTAAACTTATTCAGATAAACTGCTGCTAATAAAAATCACACCATAATATAATTTACTAGCTTGAAAAAACCCCTACATTTAAAAATATAACATCTGTACAAATTTGAATTATATTATCAACCATAAAGTGACCCATTCTTCTATTCAGTTCAGTTTATATTTAAACGGAAATAAAATCTGGGTATAATTTAGTGTACTTGAAAATGTCCGAATAGGATGAAACTAGTTGTAAAATAACAAATAAAGTGAAAATTAGACAAGTAATAAAGAGTGAAAAAAATTACATATTTACTTAAGTTTATAAAAAATTTCACGCATTTGCACACTGTAATTTGAAGTTTTTAAGGAAGCTTATACAATAACTTTTAATAAAATGTAGTGCCCATTAGGGACATAGTATAGGAATAACTTGTTTTTATTTGAGCTTTCGTTTGCCAGTATTAGCATATTGTTCTATTTACAGAGACAGTGTCTTTTACCAGAAGATAGTTATTTGAGTTTTAAAAGTCAGTTTGCTTATAAATATAGTTAGCTAATTCTTGATATAACTGCACAATCTGGGTCATGAGATTGCCTTTGTCCTTTAAAATTCAAATAACTCTCTTCTTCTGATAACATACATTGTCTTTATAAATAAAACTCAAGGCAAAAGAAAGCTCAAATAAAAACAAGTGCTCCCTATATGTCCCTAATGGGCAATTATTAATAGTGTTGGAGACAATGTTTCCAACACAACTAATAAATATGTGAACCAGCATTACGCGATAATTTGATAATGGCGAATTAGCGCAAATGAGATAATAAATATTGACGTCATATTTAGAATTTTAGCATTTAAGTTAAAATACCTACGTTTCATAACATTTTGTATTTGGCTGGAAAAGAGGATATTGAAAAATGTAATTTTGATTTTAAAATAATCTGGGCCTCGATTCTTGAATTGAGGGAGTAGAATTATTAGGAGAATAAGACAGATGGAAATATGAGTAACTAATAAATTAGACAGACACAAAACACATAACTTCTCTCGGTAGATAACTGAAGAATAAGGCCCCTGCCCATATGACAATAAAGTTGTAAAATGTAGGAAGTTATATCGTTTTTGTATAAATTTATATATACAAGATTTATGGGCAAAATTGGGTTAGGTGTATGTTGGGTTACCTGGTGACTTCGGAGCTCTCTTGAATGATAAAGCAATCGTAGAAAGAAATTAAAATTAATTGACGCCACAGCAATGACATATGAAATAGAATAATATGAAAAGCAAAATATCAATTACACCGTAACGAAAATTTCGGGAAAAGCTGATTTTAAAACATTGCTTTTTTGTTTTTTTGTTTTGGAAGTTTCTTTAAAAAAATGTCATAAAAATGTTGTGTTATAATTACTTCTAAGTACTTATTAATAAAAGTTATTTTTGTAATATGTACGAAATTATTATTATAAATTTTTGCTAGTTAAAAAAACGGCCAATAGCTTACCTGTAGTTATTAACTGCACCCAGTAATCTCATTCGTTTGTCGATATCAAGGCACAAATTCATGCACATTACCAGATTTTCCCTTGTAAAATAGCAGTGGAAAATTATAACCAAAGATATAAACAGTTGTATTAGTTGTACAACAGTTTTAGTGCCAATAGTGTCATTATGAATTTCTTTATTTTCAACAAGTAAAAGAAACCCAGCTGCAGACATACTCATTAACAGAAATGAAAATTTGATGAAATAGTATATATTGATAGGTTCTTTTTCATATCTATTTAATACCGAATTCCATTGTACTGGGAAAGTGCAAAATAAGCGAATTATAGACATTTTCTTTATCATACTGCGGTTATAACTTATTGATATATTAAATTATTAATATGTAAACCCTCAACAGTAGAGTAGAAGTAGATACAAAGGAAGTGCTTAATTCTAGAATAATTTTAGTTTTAATAATGATAATTCTGTTGTTAGGTTAAATGAGTATAATTTATTTTTATTATTATTGATGGATACTTGACGAGACATATTGTGATTTTCGTAATATTAATATCGATTGTTCACCTCAAAAATATCCTGTTTGTATTACATATAGATACATGATTCTTTCATTGACTGAATTTTAAAATATATATACAGGGTGTTTTGAAAAGATTGGGACACCGCTTAACTGTAGATTTTTGACATCCAACCAAGGCGTTTTAACCCAAAAAGAAAGGGTCTAACTTTTTTCGTTTTTAAGATAAAAAAAGTTAACATTTTTTATTCATTTTTGTGTCTATTTCAGCTACTATGACATATAGATTTCAAATTTGGTAAGGATATGTTTTCGGGGTCGATGATTACAATGGTGGTACTGCCTATAATTTATAAAGGGCGCTAATTAAAGTACTTTTTTCTGACATTTCTTAAACCATAACTTTTTTGAGGTTAGGTTTAGGACATAGTCTTTCAGTACTTTTGAAGTGCAATATAGACCGCTTTCCAATTAAGCACCTTGCAATTTAGTTACCCATGTCCTGCATCCAGTTATCGCGTGCACGTGTTCTACAACTGCACTGATGTCCTCGCACTGTACCTGAAATCTGCCGGACACTTGGAGTACATAAAAACATAACCTCACATTTTCATGCAGTTTATTATAATTAAATTGGATCATGTGGGCTTTAAATTAAAATATCAGATTACTGTTTTTAATATACCCATGTTACACTGGTAACAAAAACAGTATAAAAATATTTTAATAATTAAATGTAACAAAAGAACTAAACTCCAAACAATACCAGGAGAAAAATTTGTCTTCATTTGTTGTGTACCGTACACGTACAGAGTGATTCCTATAACGTTCTCATCCCAATTTTTTGGATTGTCTGGAAATAAATTAAAAATATTTAACGTAACTTATAGTGTTTTTTCCAAGGTTTGGAAAGTTTCAAAAAAAAAAAAAAGAAAAGAAAATTGAAAGTCAAATAAAAGTGGGAAAAAGAAAGCAATATATTTTTTTTAAATTTTGAAAAAAAGATTTAAATTCTCTTTCCAAAAAATATAACAACATATTTACCTTCATATTTAGTAAAATACTGATAATAATAATTGAAATAATTTGTATTTCATTTGTTGCGTACAGTACATGTACGATACACATGCACGGTGTCTATTTGGAAAAAGGTCTTACTTTTCTCAAAAAAGGTATACTTGAAACGCGATGCAATATACCCTAATAATGGTATTATTTTTTTAACACAAGGCACCTGACCACAGCTAACTGCGATGTCACTTAAATACCGAGCTATTCAAACGTTTTTTTCCTATCAAATAATCAAAATCTATAATAATATATCAGAACACTTAAAAACAAAATTTTTTTATCAATTTAAACGTCTGTTAAAACATAAAATGCTAGTTGACCAAAATATGCCTCATTAAGTCATTAATTTAACTTAATTTGTTTTCCGCTAAAGACAAACCTGTCATTCAATAAATTTCTTTTTCTTTTTTTTCGCTCATCAACCCATACCTTTACCATTATCTACCTTTATATAGGTACTTTTTACGTAATGTTCACATCTTTATCTTGATATATTATCTACTTATCTCTGTAAGTTATTTACTTATCTTTTATGTGTAATATTTATAATCTTGTGCAAACACCTCTACTGTATTTAGCTTAGGGTTAATAACAGAGGTTGTGCATTCTGATGCATAGCCACCTGATCCTCGGCTTTTTCCGATTGCTTGCATTTTAAATAAATATATACTTAATGTAAATTTGGAAAATAAAGACCTATTTTTTTTTTTCGGTTTCCCGATGCCGGTCAGTCCTCCAGTGTTTCTGTGTTCTTATTATTATTATTATTTTGCTGAAAAAATCGGAAATTCTTGGAGACATCAGATTCGTCGGAAAAAACTACATCACATTAATTTTTGAACTACGAATTTATCTTGAGAGATTGAGAAAATCGTCAGTGACATCTTAGCTGGGACACCCTGTAGATAAAAGCGTTTTTTTTTTCTATACATCATTCATTTCATATAAGCGCATAAAATTATAGCATAGGCGCGCGGTATTATAATATAAATACATTTTTAACACGCTTTTATTAGCTTCACCTGTATGTTTGTTTATAACCGACTCTTTGGACTCGATTTTGACCCACTTTAAACGGACAGATTTAATTGAAACTTTGTACACTTACGAAGAACCGGTAACAATACAATAATTTGATAAGTTTATATCATTATTATCCTGATCAGGATCGCCAGAATTAAATAATTTCCTTTCCTCACGTATCCTCTGCGTGAGAGCAAGAGGCTTAATACTGTAAGTACATTCCGTGATTCTCAGTTCGGTCGTTCGCCGAGCGGGCTAAGGCACAAGTCTTAGTCGACGCGAAACGACGGACTCCTCGGGCGTGAGTTCAAATCCCATGGCTGAAAAAAATGTATATTTTTTTTCAGAAGTATCTGTTGGATCGTAATATGTTATAATATCAGCATCAATAAGCAATATAAATATAGTTTAAAAAAACTAAAAAACACGCTTTCATAGCACATCAAAATAAAAAATGAAAAAATAAATATAGTTTAAAAAAACTAAAAAACACGCTTTTAAAAGCACATCAAACTAAAAAGTGAAAAATAATTATTAATATAAACTGAAAACAATAATGATCAAAAAATACTAGTATGATTGTGAAAAAAAGCGTGGGGCGCTTTGTGCCATATTTTTCGTATAACGAGCAACCCACGCTTTTTTCACAATAATACTAGTATTTTTCGTTCATTATTGTTTTCAGTTTATATTAATAATTATTTTTCACTTTTTAGTTTGACGTGCTTTAAAAGCGTGTTTTTTAGTTTTTTTAAACTATATTTATGTGTATTTATAATGTACCGCGCGCATATGGTAGAAAACTATGCAAGACTGAAGTTCAACAAAGGGTTGGTCTGCGAACTCCCAGGTAAACAATTTTTCATATGATTATGTGAATTGAATGGAGTAAAGTAGGTGTACATCAAGTTGGATACATTTTCGAAATTTTGGAGTTGAAGTTGAAGTGTTAAGCCATGTTTATGACTAGGGTTACCAACTTAGGTCACACGAAATAGAGTACAAATCGAAAACTATATGCATCGTGTTTTGCTTTTATTGTTACAAATTGAAACAGGTGATATAACATGTAATTTTAAGGCATAGTGAGTGATAAGTGTATCCCTCTGGTGGTCAGTGCTACTACCCGTCAGACATCATTGATGTCTTAGTGACCGATAGCGACCTGCAAAGCAGGTACTCTAACCCTGGTGGGCTAAACTATATACTGAATAAGACTTACAGGAAACAACTGCTCAGTGGACTAAAGCCTCGACCTGCATTGAATTAAACCTGCAAGTCTTGTTTAGTAGCTAAAATCATCCGGTTTCGAAACCGGTCTATGTCTAGTGAGGAATTGACAAATGATTTTAGCTACCAAACAAGACTTGCAGGTTTAATTCAATACAGGTCGGGGCTTTTGTCCGCTGAGTAGTTGTTTCCTGTAAGTCTTATTCAGTATGTAATTTTAAGAGAAAAGTTTTTTATAAACATGTATCGAAAAATACTTTGTGAGGGAGTTACAACCCCTCAAAGAGGTACTTCTGTTAATGGGTTTTCCCATTAAATAAAATTTGGTACACTTTATGCGTCTCAACAAACTAAGATCAAAATTGAAAAATCTTAATCAGTGGTATCCTAACCATAGGATAAAAATTCTCCTAACTATTTTGGCTGTAGTTTCTTGCCACTTTTAGCAGCGTCTAAAATTTCATATTTTTTCACAAAAAATAGATCTCTTGCATTTTTTCCATACTACTGTAAAAAAAATGAATAGGTTACAGGTCATAAAATAGCATTAAAATCAATTTTAGATCTACTACAAAGAAACTACAGAATAATGAACGTAAATAAATATTTTTCTTTAAATTTTAATTTTAGAATTCATTTAGATCCATAAAGGTTATAAAGTGTACCAAATTTCGTAATTTTATCTTTAACGGTTTCTGAAATATTGGAAAAACATTCACAGAAGCATCTCTTTGAGGGGCTGTAGTTCCCTTACGAAATATTTTTCGATACATGTTTACAGAAAATCTGTCTTAAAATTACATGTTCTATCACCTGTTTCAATTTATATATATAATTTATTATGACAGAAACATATTTTTTTATGTTATAACAAAATATCAGCAAAATCCTATAGTAAGTGTAAATAATTTAAAATGGAAAAAAAATTGACTAAAGAGGAAGAAGCTACTATCTATGTTACAAGATTCACAACGAGATTCTCAATTTATTTTGTGTTTTGTTTTTTTTTTTTGAACATAGAATATCCTTTATCTAACTAATGATAAAATTGCATTTGTGACGAAACTTGCTTAATTAAATCTAATGCTACTCTTCATTCTACTCTGCGTACTCTCTTTCTGTATAAGCTCCAAGCACCTTACCAACAAACTGTGTGAATAACGAAATGAAAATCCGTAAAACAAGTTACATATGGAGGGTTCAGAAGCTAATCAGTGTAAGTCACTATTTCATTGAAACTGTCTTATGACTTGCAAAAACCATTTCATTGTCTAAGCTTTCAATTGACAATTCAGTCAAGTCAATACTTTAGGAATTCCATCAATAGGTGGCAACAACTATATTGTCTGTAGAATTATTTAGGAAGATTTTCAGAGGACAGTTAGCGTAAGTCATTCATAAAATTTGTGACTGCAGCACGTTTCTTTAGTTTTCTTTTTTCATAAAATGAGTGAAGTAAGTGATGGACCGTTATTGTCACTGTCAGATCATGACCCTTTTGGACATAAGGTCAACTGGTTGAACATATAAAGTGGCTAGGTACTGCAAAAATAAACCGAATTTTATCTTTTATAAAAAAATTTCCAAGATGATTTTCCGTTTTATGAAATTGATATTTCAAAATCGCCATTAAAAGGTAGACCTCCAAATTTGTTTAATATTTTCCAGGACCCTATGTATACAAACCGAAGACCTGTGAAAAAAATTTAAAAAATGCACCCCAAGCAACATTTTACCAACTACCGACTACTTTTTCACTAATTCCGACGTCAGAATTATTACAAATAGTAGTCGAATAATGACTTAAATTTTGTAGTTGTAATACGACGTCAAACCAAATATTGCGTCGACCTCGCAAACCTACTGCTTAAGTCTAGACGATTTACCAATGTTGATTTGCCGTTAGAAAACGACTTAATAAGGTTTGATATGTTTTCGAGTCATTATCCAACGTTGATGAGACGTTGACAACTGACTAAAATAGGTATGGTTATATTTTGAATAACTTACCAACATTGATTAGACGTTGAGAGCTGACTAAAATAGGTATGGTTAAATTTTGAGTAACCTACCAACGTTGAGTAGACGTTGGTGACTAAATGAATAGGTCAAGTTTGTTATGGAACACTTGCCAACGTTGGTTAGACGTTGTTTAGTGGCTTAATAGGTTTGGTCCTTTTTAGTTATTAACCATCGTTGGTTAGACGTTAATGACTAACTTAAGTAGCTCCGATTAATTTTTCGGTAATACACCTATTTCGGTATAACGTTGGTAACCGATTTGATAGATAGTTACATTCATACATGTTTGATTTGATAAAATATATTCCACCACACTACCACTCATATTACAAAAATGTTTGCTTACAAAAAAATCCTACAACTAGAGCGTCAACCTCAACGGAAAATCAAACTGGATTTATTGCGGAAAATGATCTGATGAATGCATAGATTGAAGAGTTCCAAATTTTCGGTGGACATATGACATAAGTCAACATTTTTTGAAAAATTACTTAGTTTTTTTAAATCTTGTAGTTCTAGCTTTTTTTTCTACTTAGCTCCCTATGTATGTTACCTTTAAATAAAAATTACTTTTTTATTTTTTAATATTAATGGTCATTTTTTTAAAATTAATTTTGAACACATTCAATTATCTCAGTTATTGTATTTAATGACTTATACTGATTAGCTTCTAAACCCTCCATATATTCTTACCTGTAAGAGCGTGATATTTAGGTACTAAATATTAGAATATTTTACGAACACTAGAAGTTACATTGCCTAGATCTCATCTGTGAATTACCGAATATAAACCATAAGGATATGTCTTCATAAACTTATGGCGTAACTCATTAATTAGCTCACAGATAGCGCTGACCCTTTTGTTTTGTGTGAACAATTTTTTTGAGTAAATTTATTTCATGTTTTCATGATTTTGTTGTTAATCGAAAAATAGTGCATTAGGGCTTAAAACAGAAAAGTAAGAGTACTTAATATTTTTAGTTCCAAAAGAGTAGGTACAATGTACTCTTTAAAGAGCACAGTTGGTACTTACCTATTTATGACAAATATGTATTTCAAAAAATTGTGCCGTACAGCTACTAGACAGAAAACCGCTTTTCAGTACAATTAACTCATGGACCTCAAAAACATACCGTTACCAAATTTGGAAATTGCTGAAATAGAAACAAAAAATGAATAAAAAATTTGAATTTGACACAAAAGTTAGACCCCGATTTGTTGTGTTATACTGATATGGTTTGATGTCAAAAACCTGGGTTTCCAATCTTCAAAACACCCTGTATGTGTATTTTTTATTTTGATGTGATATATCATGACTAATATGTTTTACAAGTCAAGCGAAAAAATCATAATTTAAATAAATGTTTGCAAATAATGGAAAACTATTAGAACAATAAACTTATTTTACAAAAACTTTACAAGCTTCTCAAATAATCGAAACCAAACAAATGATTTGAATTTACATAATTTAACAAGCCACAGTCATTGTGTTGGAAAACTATGTTTAAAAGTATATTTTCTTTTAATTACAGACTACAAACAAAAGAAAATTGAATAGACCCAGAGATGTATTTAATAATATCCAAGAGGATGTACCAAAGCTACGTAGATCAGTTGTCGCTCGTGCGTTACAAACTTATGTCTGTAGCACTCCTATGCCTACAGAAAGGCAAAGAGAATTCTTCGATACTGAAAATTCGTTAAATATTTCATCAATAAGTTCAAATTCTGAAAAATTAGAACTTGAACAACAAGAAGATAACAACGAACAAGCTAATAAGAGAAACAGCGAAGACAAAATTTGTTCGAAAAAGAGATAAATGTTATTTTTAACCAAAGGGCCTATACTTATTTCTGATTCAAGTGACGAGGAAAACGTGGAAGCAAACGAGGTGATTAAAAACAAAACAGGAAGAAAAAAGTAAATATTGAAAATGATACACAAACAAGAATTCCATATAACACTCGGAGTCTAGATAAAACTATAAAACAAACACTAGAAAGAGAAAATATACGAAATAATCATGAAAGTCAAATACCAGTCACTGAATTGTATAGCGTACCTTCTGTACATCAAAACACAGCACAAAGTCAAGAACGAGGCACTAGTAATGATTTAAGCAGAGAAGTTAGTTCGAAATCAAATATCAGAGTAAGCAAACGGTCTTATCGAAGTCGAAAGAATGTTTTATGTAATAGGAAAAGAATTGATGTAAATTCAACAAAAAAACAAATATCGCCAAATCATACTAGTTGTAATGAATCAAATTTAAAGGAATCAATATCTCCAAAAGTTACTAGAAGTAGTAGAGGTCGAACAAAGTCCCCAGCCCAAAGTGGAAGTGAATTAAAGAAAAAAATAGAATCAGAACAAACAGAGTCACCATCTCGAAATTATTTAAAGAAAAAGAGAGAAAGTTTATCCAAATCTCCGAGTAATAATAGAAATCAAAGAATGCCGAATGGTATAGATTTAAAAGAAAATAAATTGCCAATTCATAAATCAAAAGTAAATATAACCCAAAGAAAGACTCGCAATTTGTCAAGGTCTAGTGAGGAAGTGTCTAAAAGTTATACAGAAATTGGCATATCTCCACAAAAAGTTACTTAAATTAACAAGAAAAAGTGATGAGCAGAGTTTAATGGAAATAAATACTTATAAAAATAATTCAGCAAAAAAGACCTCTATCTTCTAAAGATAATGTTATAATGAATACCGAAGTGGAGATTCAAAAAAGAATTGTTTCCAAGAAAATTATTCATACAAATAGACGATGATACCGAGGAAAGAAATAACCTCAATATCGTGAATATTAAGACGAAAGAAAGTAAAAAAGACTGATACTAAGATCAAGCAGTCCATGGAAAATCCATCAAAAATTCCTGTTTTGAGAAGTAGGAGTAAGTCTAATGATAAATCTGTTGAGAAAAATTTGCGAAACCGAATAACATTTGAGGAGCCTATTCAACAAAACGAATGTCTAGAAAATACTTATACGGATACTAATTATAAAAATGCAAAAGAAAATGTGGACAGATCTGAAATATATATATCTTCTCCAAAATCGCCTCCCAAATGCACAGTAAGAAAGAAAAAGGACCAGAGACGAAAAAATCAAATCCACTCTGAAAACATTGTAGATCATCCTGAAATTTACAGAAACATATCCACAATTACAGTTGACAAAGTGGATAATGTTGGTAAATTTACAAAACAGTTGGAAAATAATTGTATTTCGGAAAAAAACATAGTACAAAATGGCGCTTCGCCCAACAAATTGGAAATACCAAATGAACAAATTTTGAAGGATATATCATCTCATAATGCATTAAAAAATATGATGATTTCTGAAAATGCTTTGGTAGAAAAAGGCATCTCAACAAATAGATATGTCTGTGAAGATATCGCAAAAGAGACGGCAAAAAGTGGAAATGAGTTGGTGAAAGCTAATACTTGTAATTTGGATCAGACTGCAGCTGGTTCATCATCAATGCACTTTGAAAAGGAGCCCATACCTGCAAAGACATATGTTGAAAAAGGAACTTCACCACTTATCTTTGAAAATGACATAGAAACTGTAGGACTGGAAAATAATGTAGTGTATTCCAAAAATTCTGAACGAACCTTAAAGAATAATAATGAAGTTTTTGTAGAGTGTGATAAAAACCCAAATCTTGAAAGGGCTCTAATTGAAATAGGCACTTCTCCTATTAGATTTACGGGTAATAATGATATACTTGAAAAAACATTAACACGGGCTGATACTTCACCTGAAAATGTAAACATTGGTAGGACATCTCCAGGAGATTCTAATAAAACGGAAAAATTAAACCAATTACTGTTGAAAATATCAAGAAAGTTTTTGGATTCCCCAAATATCCCCAGCAGTCAACAAATCAAAGTCGATAGTAGAGCGTTAATAAAAACTAATCATACTTTACATAAGCAAATTCAAACTTCAGCAAAACGGCCATCTGAATATTCAAGTCCCAGCAGGGGACACCATAGAGAAGTCCAAACATCATTAAAATCTCAACGCAAAAGGACTCCTTATAGGAGAAATTTTTGCAGAAATATTTTTACACAAACGGTACTTGAACAACAAACACAAACAACAAATTCTCTTATTAAAACAAATAAATCTTACAAGAATAATAAAAAGAATTCAAAAAAAATTTCGTGAATGGTAATAAAAGTGATAGCTCTACTGATCAAAGTGAAATTCTCCGAGAGGTAGAAACTTCTGTGTTATTCCAGAGTTTAAAAGATGTGATGGAAATTCCAAATTTTTCATCTAGTGATGATGACATATTTGAAAATACTTTATGTAGTAACAATCTGCAAGATCTTCCTTGGAGGCTTGATGATGACTTGTTACCTCAACCAAGGAGAAGTTATAAACTTAACTTTATAAGAAGTGCTGATGAAATTGAAATAGAAAAAAAAGCCAACAGCAAATTGTATGAAAACTGTAGTTCCGACGATTCATACAGCGAGTTGGAAGGGAGGAAGTTGGAGAAAAAAAATCTGATCAGAATAAAAAAAACAATATGCCAAGCTACAGTAGAAAAAATAAATTAAAAAAGGTACTCAAGGGCTAATGTACAAAATAAAGAAAAAATATCCTGTAGCCCAAAATTAGGTTCACAAATACATATTGAAGATAAGGAAAGATCTTCATCACCACAAAGTGCTATGTCCGATTTGCATCTCACTGAATCAATAATTAGAAATCTTCATCAGTGTCAAGAGAAAATCCATGAAGCTAATAATGCATCTTCACCATTATCACATAATAATGATGAAGAAAATACATCTCTAGATGCACAGCCTATTGAAAAAAATATTAATGAACAAGGAAAAGAATTCATAAAAGCAGTCAATGTAAATGAGGATATATGTGAGTTACCAGCGAATATGAGTGTAAGTAACATACGTTCATTAGTAGTGAGAATAGATAACAATTTAGATCTGGTAATGAATGAGAATAACTTAAATAAAGAAAACGTTGAAAGTACACCTATATCAAAAATTAAAAATGTTGCCAGGCAGGATTTCAACACTAGATCCAAGTCCACGAAAAAATTTAATACTGATAGAACACAAAATACGGATGAATTTGAAAATGATGAGGAAATTTTGGCAACTCCTTTGGAAGATACTGAAATTTCTCAGCTACATAATACCAATGATGTAAATGAAAAACCAGAAGATACTCAAATTCAACACAGTAAAGAAATTTTAGCAAAACATACTGTCAAACCTAATTTTAAAGTACCGAAGGGACAAGCTCGCAAATCTAAGAAAAAAATCGTCTCAGAAAGTGATGGTAATAATATTCAATTTCATTAGTAAAATATAGAAATATGTTAATTTGTTTTAGGTGGTGTTTCTTCTACGACAATAGATGACACTGAATCAAACGGTAAGCTGATTATCTGTTTTTTTTTTAAGTTTTTATAGCGGCAAAATCTTTCAAATTTCTTTCACAGCTTGCATTATTTGCAGAAAATTCAAAATTCTTACTTGCAGCTTCTCAACGCCAGGGCGGTTCTACGGAGAGGCCTGAGAGGGCACAGACTCAAATGAAAATAACTGTGGCACGTCGTAAGAGTAAGCTCTTCCCACAGAATAACAAACTTGTTATGAAAAGAAAATAACTAAAAATAAAATTATTTGTTGAACGTTTTAAATTACAAGCGAATTTTTTAAAAATTTGTTTTTTTTTTGGACCCCTCCATTTTTGGGGTCTAGAACCGCCACTGTTTAAAGCGTTTTATTTTTACACATAACTCCACCATGCTACAGATACATAAATGCATCTTTCCAAACAAAACTGTTTTCCCACGGTTCAATTTTTGCATTATAATTTACCACATCTTGTAAAGCATCGTTTTCATTTATGCCTATACTGTTAGCAATATTTATAATGATGCCATTTCTTTGTTATTTAATTTTTGGATCTATCTAAATGTTTGTTGTATAAATAAAATTGTCATCAAACACTGAACTTTTAACATTCTTTAGATCTTGCGAATTAGAGATATTTCTAACAAATGTTGCATCCTGAATATACTTTTTATTTTTTAATAAACCCTTTAATGAGTAGTTTAAAGAACCCCACATATAAAAGGTGATTCACTTCTAACATCGAAAATTTTAATAGGCGATAGATGACGGAATAAGGTTATTTTGTGGTATAAACTTTTTTCTGCGAAATACGGCCATTGATAAAATAATTTTTTTGCGGGTTTTATAATTTATTTTTTCTCTCATAAGCTAAAATGTGAGGAATTCCATTTTTTGCCAAGATATTTTATCCTCCAAGTTCAGAATTAGAATTTTATCAAACCATGTATTTGATTTTTTTAATTATTGCGTTATATCCCAAGACAAATATTCTTGTACTGAAATTAAAATATGCGATTTTTCTCAAAGCTGGTTCCTCCCTGTAAAAAACTTCCACGAAACCTTTTTTATTTAGAATGCCTCAAGGACTTCGAGAATGAGAATTTTAAAAAATTTCCAGTGGTGTAGAAATTCCGACTTAAAAAGTGGGCGAAGTTGCTCCTCCCGGACACCCTAGTTGAACCATTTCAACAGTTTTTTATAAAATCAAAGCAGCCCAACATACCAATATTTTGTACCAAATGTGAAATAAATGTCTCATCGTATAGTTTTGGGGAAAAAAACAAAAACACCAAAAAAACTCTTTTTTCAACGCCATGTATCTCGAAAATTAAGGCCCTGTAGAAAATAAGTTTATACCACAAAGTAATCTTTTTGCATTGAGATTTAGCAACTGTTAAAATTTTCGGTATTAAAAGTGAATCACCCTGTATATTGTAAAGAAACGTTAGAAAAGTTGAAAAGACTTGATTTTTTGTAAATACTAACTGTCTGTATTAGATTCACTTTTAGGATTATTTGAATTTTATTTATTTCCAAATAATTGCACAGGGACTCTTTGCTTGGGTATTGGGTATTTCACTTTTTTCTGGGCTTTTTTTTTACATATTTTGATATGTTTTACCGATCTAGTGACATGTTTCCGATAACTTTTTTACAGAAATTACAATTTGCATGTTGTTTTTTATTTTTTTTGTATAGCTATTGGTTATTGAAAAATATCTAATACATATGGAGTTTTAGGATTCTGGCGTACATTAGTAATTTTGAATATTGATTGTTAACCAACATTCTTGAAAAATTGATGACTGTAAATCAACTAATAATTATTGCTATTCTGGTGATCAATATTATTCAATTTTATCTACAAGACATTGGAAATTTAACAGTGATCGAAGAAACTATTTAGAATCTTAATTATTGAAAATTTCATTAATTAAAATAGTTATGGCCAATTTGGAGTTAATTTTTTTTAATAGTTGTCCTTGTTAAGGGTGAGGAAAGGTAAAAAGCATAGGTCTAATAAGAATAGAACATTTTTATAAATAGAATTTTTTTAGATTGAGCATAATAGAAAAGGTTAAGGGATATCCTCAATCCCTTAAATTTGCTTAATGATTTATAAGAAATGTTCTCGTAGCACTTCTAACTCTTTGGGACTCATGTTAGGAGTTAGTTGTCTGGATAAATATTAATATCCTTACCGTTTTCTTCTAAATATTTTAATATTGAATTGCGTTTTGGAAGTTCTTTTCTTTTGCGTGTACACCTGTATACAACTGTACACTGTAGAAACAGAGAACCTAATGACAGAATAAAAAGTTACGTACAGTATTCATTTTCAACTTAAAATGAAATAAACAATGAAACCACTGAACTCATTGAATTGTATTTTATAATTTTAAAGTACCAAGGAGTAACACTCTCAATAAAACGTAAAAAAAATATGAAAATTATGAATGACTGCAGAAAATCTAGATGATATAGAGAGTATAGAGATTGTGATGTTAAAATCATAAAGTTAAAATAAGATCCGAAAAGCATCACAATTTTTTAGGTTATATTATTGAATATTAAGATTACTAAGTGTTTCAACACCTGTGCAGCACTGTCTTAGTTTTCTAGTGCTTTTTTTGAAGAATAATGATGGTTGATGAGCTTGGTTAACAAACCTCATATTATTCATAAACCGACGGTCTAAAAGATCTTTTCAATATCAATATGATCCCAGAATACGACAACTTGTTAAAATCAATTATTTTCAACAAGCAATATTAGTTGTTTTGAGATATTGGAAAATAACTAATGATCACCAGAATAAGACTGATTATCTGAAACAGATATTTTGTAGGTGTTAGAAGATCTGAAGAGAAAGAAAACCTCAACAGCGGCGATTTTATGGAATTATTGCAGCCCATAGTGAAAGGGAAATAAATTGTAAGTGCATTTTTTATGCTTTAGAAAGTTAATTGAAGATGACATTACTTTGTGTAAATCCATTTTGAAATTATGTACCTATAGTAATTACTATTTTGTGTTTACAGATTACAATGGATCATTCCAACGGACAGACGTTACAAGTAAGTAAGAGTGACATTAATGGTCAAATTATGTTATTATTATTAAAGCCGAAACTTTGGTATTAATTTCAATGGTGTTACCATAGTGGTATGAAATAACTTGCTTAAAGATAATAAATAGACTTACTCATGTCTCATTTGGTCCAAAATAAAGGTCGAGTCCACTTCCCAAACTCCTGCATCATTAAGATGCCTTATACAGTAGTCTCTTTTAAACATGTACAGGGTTATTGATTATAAATTGCCCACCTCTTATCATCGTTATTATTGCCTATAGACAAAAAAAGTTTTAAATAAAAGTTGTGTGGTTATGACTGAATTTTGTTAAAATGCTTCAAAAGTACAGTAGCGTGCAGATTTCAGGGGATACAAAAAAATAATATATTTTTTTAAATGGGATACCTTATATATTATTAAATTTTGGAGTGATCCTTTGTTCTGATTTCAAAAATATACCATATGTTACCCTATCATATACCGTTTTTGAGTTATTGAACGTCAAATATTTTAGTTAAACTAGTTACTGTAAATATGGAAAAGTTAACATTATTAAAGTGACCTATGAAAATGACAACTATTATGTTTGATAAGTGACATTTCTTTAATGAAATAATCAAAATAGTTTACAGTGAGGAAGAAAAAAACCAAATATTTATACAAAATAGATAACAAAGATTTATTTAGGAAATTTAAATATAAATAAATGATCACATAAAAGATGTTCGATGCGTCCACCATTATGCAATGCATAATTGATAATGTCTTGTTATATTTATAAGTGCATCGGAAATGGCTTCATTATTTACATTTAGATTGTTTATTTCCAGTCGAATAATGTCTTTAGTGACTTGAATACTATTATTTATTTTTTTTTTTTTTCGGTTTCCCGATGCCGGTCAGTCCTCCCGTGGCCTCCGACGCCTCACGGGAGCCGCGCCAGGCGCATCAACTACAGCCACTCCCCACATCCCGCAGGGTTAGTGACTGTAGATACCAGAATCATGTGCCCTAAGCAGACGGAGAGAACCCAGAATGACCGCCTTCTGCATTTGGCCTGCCAGCCACTCGGCTGATTTTTGGCAGGCCGGCATGATCTTCAGTTCCGAGAGCAGCGTAGGCTTTATCCCTCCGAGTACACCGATTATGAGGACGACCATTTTCACCGAGTAGCCTGGGTGCAGCACTTGGAGCTCGTACCGGAGATCGCGATATTTGGTCCGTTTCTCCTCCTCCTTCAAGGTGATGTTTTTCTCTGCAGGTGCCGAGAACTCGATGACATACATCACCTTGAGTTGATGGTCGAGGAGGACTATGTCAGGCTTGTTGGCTTGGATTAGCCTGACAGTCGGGAACGAAGTAGTTCCAGTAAATCCGGCATTTCCCGTTCTCGACAACGGACTCAATATCTCCGAGGACGTAAGACAACACTGGTGTCTGGTCTACCCCGTACGAGTGCCTTAGATGGTAGTATAGCACTCGTAAAGCCGCATTATGTCGGTGGATGTAGGCCGAAATCGCATATATGGGGCGTGCAGAAAGTAAGTGCTTGAGTGATTCCGGCGCCTGATGGCAGGTCCTGCAGTTGATATCAGGAACCTCTACACGTCACACGCGGCTACGGTAGACCAAGGTGTTGATAACACCATCCTGGCGAGCCATAATGAATCCCTCGGTCTCTGACTTAAGCCCGGCTGACCTTAGAAAGGCGAATGTCAGCCTGGTCGATAAACCTAGTGTTTCTATGTTCTTATAGAAGACTCAACATCAGCAGCACTTCGCCGGCCTCCTCGCCTGATGTCAAATGCGAGACGAGTTCATCTGCGGCTCTTTTTGCTGCCTTGAACAATCCTGCTCCCACTCCTACAATTTCGTGATGTTTCACAAACCGCAAGAGGGGATCTGAGCGCCTGAGGATGTTACTTGCCATACTCAGTACTACTCTGCCATGCGTACACTCCAGGCTCAAGAGTCCTCGGCCCCCGTTGACGTGGGAGGTACACACGAGGAACGGACGATCTAGGATGAATACTTCTGTGAATATTCATCATCTTGCGAGTATCTCTGTCTAATTGGCGCAGCTCATCTACCCTCACTTTACTACTCCGAAGGAGTAGAGCAGAGTTGGAACGGCAAGCATATTAGTTGCAGACACCTTGTTCTTCCCCGAAAGTTCGGAGGACCAAATCTTTCGGAGGCGGTGTCTGTGCTTGCCGCGGAGAGAATCCTTTATTTGTGTTACATCCTGGATGTGCCTTTGTTGCACACCCAGATATGTATAGGTCTCTCCGGCATCCAAATGTCTTAAGATGCTTTCGTCTACGCGAGCTGCGCATCTTCAGGGAATTCCCCACATCATCTCTCTTGAGGTGGACGACTGCAAATTTGTCCACGCGAACTTCATACCAATTGCCCGCGTATATTCTTCGACCACCCTAAGACCGTTTTGTAGTTCACGCTCTCCGGAGGCATAAAGTTTGCGTCATCCATATAAAATAGATGGGTGACCTTATGCCTCCGGTCGCTTGAGTGGTCCACATTGATATCCGCGGAGTTTGGCGGAAACCCAGCAGACAACAGTAGTAGAGATGCAGAAGAGGAGAGGACTCAGGGAGTCACCCTGGAAAACTCCTCTCTAAATGCCACCTGCTCTGTCGTGACCCGCTGTGCACCTGATGTTATGGTGAAGCGGGTCTTCCAGAAGGGCAGCAACTGTTCTATACATCTCACTAGTGGTGCTGGTACCGCAAGACATTCGAGCAAGTACAACAATAGCTCATGTGATGTATCAAATGCCTCGCGGTAATCAATCCAGGCCATCGATAAATTCCGCTTGTATTGCACAGAATCCTGTGTAATATAGCGGTCTATCAACAGGCTGTCCTTGCAACCTGCCATGCCCTTCTTGGCATCACGCTGTTCGTGTATCTGCTGGAAGACCGGATCAACAGACCTCAGTGTCCTAGCATACAAGATACGTGTAAATATCTTGTAGCAGGAGTTAAGGCAAGTGATCGGCCTATAATTCTTCGGGTCGGAAAGATCCCCCTTTTTTGGGGATAAGCACAGTACGTCCCTCGACGAACCAGTCCGGGATCTGCTGCCCCTCGTTCAACCATGAGTTGAAAACTCGCGCCAGACGACAGTGAGTGGAAGGAAATTTCTTCCACCACCAGTTGTTAATGCCGTCTGGGCCCGGGGCAGCGAAGTTTTTAGTACCAACAAGTGCTTGTTGGACTTCCTCTGTACTGATTGCCGGGCACACTTCTTCTGGCTCTTCAAGATGTCTGTGGCACAGAGCCTCGAAGTGTGCAATTGCTGGAGTGTCGCTATTGAATGGACGCGTCGTTTCGTAGATTCCCTTCCAGAAGGTATCGACATCTTCTACAGTCGGCGGATTATCTACAACACGCTGTGGCTCTTGAAAGAGGCGAGAAGGATTCGTACGGAACAAATTGTTTTGTTCCATACTCCTCACCCGCCTCTTCAATGTTTCTTTATCGCCATGAGCACTCGGATCCTATCTAGACAGTGCTGCTTGATGAGTAAGCATCACTGTCAGATTGAGAGTATGGTGTTGACGTCTTAATCCGGCTATTATGCGCCGGTTTCTGGGAGTAAAACTCTACCAGTCGTCTTATATTCCACCACACTCTGGATCCGAGAAGCGTGTTGTCTGGCCGACTGTATCTTGCCCTCGATTTTCTGTACACGCCTCTTGTCTTTCTCGACCCCGTGATTGGTTGACCTCTCACGGGGAACGAGTTGCTTTGCGGCGTTGTACACGGCACAGTTGATTTGCCAGATGTCTGCATCTTCCGGAATTTCCTCATCGCGTCCATTCTAGCCAGGTTTTGTGGCTTTAGGTTAGCCCTGGTGTTAAGGCTAACCCTCGTCCTTAAGTCTACATCGGTGAACTCTAAAGGATGTTCCCCATCAGCTGATAATTGCCGCGGTGGTACTGCGGCTGGCAGGATCTTCCGGCTGACGGGGTGCCCTTACATAACCTGACCTGAGCAGAAAGGATACTTGATCTCTCAGATGTTGTTGAGAGAAGGCGCGATGCTCTGGATGCATTTCGCACCAAAGTGCATGCAATCGCGCCATGTCCCATCTCTCGCTCAGGTTCGCTACTCTCGCGACAGGTCAGCAAGTCATCCCGAAGTTCCCTGTTTTCTTCCTGATTTTTTATTTGTTTTACCAATCTTTTCTGTTGTGCTTGTTTTCCCACGACCTTCGATTTTTTCCTATTAAAAACTCCTGCCGTAGAAAAGGATGATTCATCAGTCCATAATATTTTAGTAAAAAAATCGGTATCTTCATCCAACTTTTGAATCATCTGGCGGCAAAAGTCCAGCCTTTTCCTTTTTATGAGCCTCCGTTAAAACTTGTATGGGTAAAATTTTATATGTTCTGTACCTGTTATTTTTTAATGTACGTTGGATTTTGGAATAACTTTTACCTAATTGCTCGACTGCATTTATACTGCATTCAGAATTTTCTAAAAAATAATACAATGTTTCGAAAAGTCTATTCGCGAATAAATATGGATGGGATTACTTTCGAAACGAAGCAGTATATCTAGCTGTTCTTCCTGGTTTGCTTGAACTACACGCTTTTTTCTACCAAAACTGGAGGTATTATTCATCTTTCGGTAAATATTTTTGAACGTATTTTCTGGTGTTGGACGATTTGGATACAACACCTTTTTGCTGCACGTTTATTTGTGTTATTTTGTGTATAACAAGTAAATATTTGGACTTTTTCTTCCTCACTGTAAACCATCTTGATTATTTCATTAAAGAAATGTCACTTATCAAACATAATAGTTGTCATTTTCATAGTTTACTTTAATAATGTTATCTTTTCCATATTTACAGTAACTAGTTTAACTAAGATATTCGATATTTAATAACTCGAAACGGTATATGGTAGGAGTAATATATGGTATATTTTTGAAATCAGGAACAAAGAATCATTCCAAAAAATTTAATAATATACAGGGTATTCCATTTTAAAAAAAATAATTTTTTTGTATGCCCTGAAATCTGCACGCTACTGTACTTTTGATAGCATTTTAACATAATTCAGTCATAACCACACAACTTTTATTTAAAACTTTTTTTCCATAGGCAATAATAACGATGATAAGGGGTGGGTAATTTATAATGAATAACTCTGTACCTACGTTTCTCTGTAAATATCACACCGTATTTTAAAAATGAATGTTCTAGATATAGAGATGTAACATTCACATACGCCCGTTCTCGTTCGTGCTCAGAGAACGTTCGCGTATATTCGCGAACGTTACCCTACCTTCGTGCTCCAAATGTTTCTTGAGCATATTAGAGAACATTCTTGTGAGTGCGCGATGAATCGTTCTCAGTAGTCGCCATATGTTCATTTTATAACTATGCATGAGGCCCATATACAATATCGTATGTAGATCAAGTGAGCGTAGCATTATATTTATTTGCTTCATTAAATACAAATCGTCCGCTCAAAGCATTTGTGTGCCTTTTAAGTTTTAATATAGCACTTATCCTAAACCAAGTATGGTTTTATAATCCTCTTCAAGATACTTCGACAAGTAAAGATTTGAACAATTTATTAAAACTTGAAAGTTTTAATAATAATTTTAAAAAGAGGCATGTAACCCCTTCTCTAGGTGGACCACTGTACTCTTATAAGGGTTTAAAATTAGTTTCATGGAGTTCTTTCAAACTATTTACGTTTATAAGTAGTCTTAGAAATAAACTTTGAGGATATCCTATAGAGCATTTTAAAACTAAAATTGTTACTTGGGTTTTCAAGTCTAAAAATACTGCTACCACACACATATTGATCATTTTCAACTTATTGTTTCTATTTATTAATTGTAAGTTGTAAGGATGCTTCACATGAATAATTGGGCTGAAAACCTGTTTGATTTGAAATTAAAATGTTATTTTCTTTCAAATATCTAAGTAGTTGATGATAGACGGCCAGTTCTAAAATTTGTTCAATACATGGTAGAGTATTTATAGGTCTGAATTCCCATGATATATTCGTAGCGGAAACCTATTAAATGAAGTCTAATACACTGTCTTTCAGATCACTTGGAAGTTAACCATATTCCAGTGAAATATTAACAAAGTGTAAAATTACATGTATGACAATCCCAAATGTACTTTTTACAAGTTTTCCAATATGAAACCTGTAACTGGCGATTTTTACATTTGGTTTGAATATGACTTACAGTTACTGGAATTCCAGCCCACCAAATTCTCTTTGCACACAAAACACTTTGTTACTGCTCCATTGGTAATTTAATTCAGAACGTTTAAGTAATCTGTGGAGTGTGGTGTGCGTGCGTGCGTGCGTGTGTGCGTGCGTGTGCGTGAGTGTATGTTGGTGTGTACGCCACACTCGTGCCGTATCCCCTACACTGACTGCTACTCGCGGTAGAAAATTAAGTCTCAACGTTCTAGCTTTAATTGTTACATATAGAGATGTTAGAAGTTTTTAGGATTTAGTGGTAAGATTCAGTGGCGGCTGGTGAAATTTAGTCTATCATATCTTGATATTGGTTCATGAGGCCCAAGTGATACATTAAGACATAACTATCAAGACTAATTGAAAAAGTTTTGTAGAAAAAAATTGTGAAAAAAAGTTGAACAAATTGGGTGCCTACCCAGGTTATTTTTTAAACAATTTGTAAATTTTCTTTCATAAACAGGTGGAAAATAAATTAACATTTGAAATTTTATTAAAAAAATATCTGATGTGGCCAGCACATAACTTTCTTATCTTTATATATAATTCTTCTGTCGGTGTGTATGTGACTGAATTCCTCCTAAACGGCTGAACCGATTTTGATGAAATTTTTTGTGTGTTCCAGTGGATTCAAGAATGGTTTAGATTCACAATTCAGTCCACTGGAAAATGTTTATTTATTTAATTTTTTAATTGTTGTTGATCTTGGAATTTTTACATTGGATCCGGCAGGACTAGCGTCTGTCGGGTCATTAATACCAGTATATATCATTCTGATGTAACAAAATCATTCTATTTAATTCTTCACTTACCTCAATTAAATTGTAATAGCATACCTTGAAATGTTTCATTAAAAATTTTAAATAATTAATTATCAGCGTCATTCGGTAGTGTTAATAATAATTCATGTCATATATTTTAATAATTTCTTTTTATTGACATTGACATTTTTGTAATAAAATTAGACATTTCAAATTCCAAACTGTTACATTTATCCTAACCCCATTTTATGAGGTCAAATGTGTAAAAAATTTCAGTTTACATCAGCTTTATTTAAGTACTTGGAAAATATATTTTATTGGCTTGATATAATAACATGATTTATAATCTTTCATCAAGAATATATTTTTTTTTTTGTGAGACAGACACAAAAAAGTTTGAGTCATGGACCTCCTTTCAGCTGTCCAATTTTGCACATCATTGAGATTTATCATTTTCTTTTGGCCTTTAGAACGTGTACCAAATTTGAAAGCTTCATATCAAAAACTGTGGCTGCTATCGTGATACTACAGACATGCAGACAGATTTTTTCCATAAAGTTATGTTTTTTCATTATAATTCGTCGAGATTTGTCTAGAAATGTACCTTTTTTAATTTTTCGTTCATTATGTCTCTTCTGGTGGTACCACATTCACCAAATTTAATGTGTCACCAAAAATGTTGTTGATAATCTTAACTGCCAAATATGGGAAGTACCCCATTAGTATTTTTTGAGTTATCGCGGATGCACACATACACACACATCCACACACACGTACGGAGGATTCAAAACGTACATATAAATCAAAATCTAGGAAGTCGAAAAAAATCACGATTACAATACTTCCTTATATTAGGTATAAGAAAGTAAAAAGCAATATTTTTTGATGAAATTTGAAATCTGTTGATATATTTTGCATCTTTTTCTGAAAAAAAAAAGTTTTGCAAATGTTTTACAAATTGTTTAAAAAAGGACAATTTTTCCAACTTTTTTCGCAAATATAAATCGCAATTTTTTTTTCTGCAGAACTTCTTTATTTAGTCTTGGTAGTTATGCTTTAAAGTATCGCTTGGTTCCCGTGATCCAATATTAAGATATGACAGCCAAAATTTCACCCGCCGCCACTGGTAAGAATTCTGCCAGTTCCAAACTAATCTTTTGTGTGTGTACCAACAATATTTATGAATCATTTTATAAAGACATTTTCAATTGTCAATGTATTGTAGACTAGAATAAAATATAAATACTTCATAATTCATATTTTTAGTTAACTCATCCAGACAAAGTACAAAAAAAGAGAAGTACTGTTAAGAAAAAACCAAAAGGATCTGCGAAGAAAGAACCGAGAACCAAGGGAGATCTGCTGGAAAGAAAAAAGTCAAAAGATCAAATAGAGGAAGAGGAACCTGAAACGTCGAATTTGGCAGATGAAAGCAACAAATCTAAAAGCATCCAGGTGGATGTGCTGATTACGAAGTAGATATCATTACAAATGAAGGCCACAATGATGTTGATAAATCAAAAACAAATAGACGAAAGAAACATCATGATGATATAAGTAGCACCACCGACAATGTTTTTAACAGAGAATTATCCATAACACCGAAAAGAAATAAAATATCTAACAAAAATAAAAGTCATTAGGTCTGCTAACTTAAAAAGAAGTGCAAGATTGTTGAGGAATAGAACTCAAAAGATAACGTGACCAGTACTTCCCCCAATTTTGTTATGCAGAAAATGATGAAAATAGTACAAATATTGAGATAGATAATAATCCTATTCCTGATAAATGTATTTTGAATAGTAACATTACTAATACTAACTATACAAGTGATGGTATGTCTCAAGGCGATATGAATCATTTTAGTGTCAAAATTGCCACTGAGACACACGAAGACACTACCGATTTTTGTATCTCATATCAGTGTTCCACGAGAAAACAGCATTAGCCTAGGGGAGAATAAAATGGTCGATAAATCTTTAGATAAAGATTCAGGTAGGTCAACCATGTTAAGAACCACCACTTATAATGACAGCAATTTGCCAACTTCCAAAAGGTTGACTGGAAGAATACACAAAAAAGTATAAGAAAAGGGATAATGTTAGCAATAAAATATCTAAAGTTCTGTCAAGAAGCATTTACAATTCTGGGGAGTATGAAATTTTAAATGGAAAGCGAACCTAACATGGTAGATTCAGGTTCAGTGGTACAAACTTCTCTTACACAGCCAATAGATAGTGAATACATTAATTTGTTATTTGACAATGAAGTTCATACTATGAGTAAGTACTGTATAATTTTTAAATACTATATACGGTGTATCTTAGAACACGGTTCCCGCCGAACCTGGAAACATAAAAAGTCATGGATTGAAATCATTGCCAGATCATTGATTTTGGGGAAAACATAAATTTTTTGATTTTAAATGAAAATTTATAAGTTTGATTTTGTTTTTTAAAACAAGTCTTTGTTTATGTCTAGTTACATAAAAACAAGACATTTGATATCGGAAAATAAGAGAAAATTTAAAAAATCAGGTTATTTTTATCATGAAATTACCTGATATTTACTCTTCATAATAACATTTTGTTCAGAAATGCTTTATCTATAATAATATATGTTTAAAAATAAAATAATAGAGATGTAGGGTGGAGACAAGTCTACTGAAAAGTCCATCAGACATGTTTGGAAAACTGGATAGTGTGAGCACTTTTCAGTGTGGAAAAGTAGGATGCCCATACACAGTAAATCTCGTTAATAGAGCTTGTAAAATTTGAGCAGTGTTGTTAACATGTTTCAATTTATAGCCACATTCAAGAAATGTATATCTTCCTTTAACGATAAAAAGTAAAAAAATTATTGGATAAATATGATATAGTAACTGTAATAAATGAAATTAATAAGTAGAGATGTTATTTTAATATTAAAATCCATTAATATTAGTAATAAAAATAAAATCCTGAAAGAGGTTAGCCATTTAAGACAATCTGGCAACACTATGACATTTCAAACTAAAGACTAAGAGCACTAGAGCGGCAACATGTTTTTTGAATATTTGTTGAAACTGTAATAAATTAAAAGTCAGACTCGTGGGAAAATTAGTAGTGTAGACACATTTTTGCAGGGAAAAAAATAGACATTAGTAATTAAAATGGTGGGTTTATCACAACTTTTTCATTTTACTTTTAAAAGTTTATTTGGATTTGTTTCAAATTTATCTAATTATTGGTTGTACCAATTAATTGTTGTCTCAATATGTTTTTATTTTGAGAGTTAGAGTCTAACTTGTTCACTAGTCTGGACTAGTCCGGACATGTCCTTCAAAACATGTCCCAATTGTGTCCATTCCAGGAAATCCACATCTCTACAAAACAAGCAACACAACATAATAGTTTAACACGCCAATGATACGTCATGTTTATGACATAAATTTTACTAAACATGGTCCTTTACTTATAAAAGTAATTATTTAGATGAAATTTCTAATATCACCAGAAACTGGAATCTGCATCAACTCATTTCTAATTTTGTCATATTTTAGAGTATGTGGAAAAGAAGTCAAATTTCAAACTAGTAAATGATTTAATAGCCATGAGGATGTATTAAATTTAAAGATGGTGGAGCCATGGGATACTTGAAGTTACCTCCCAGGTAGTCAGAAGCCACTACATATTGCTAGGAAATTTGCCCTTTGTAAGTAATATTAATAGAAATGTGGTCATAACAATAATTAATAATTAAAAAATAACATAAATATTTAATACTTCGATTCAGAAAAACCGAAAAACGATTGCATACGTGTATTCCTCTTGAACAGAATTTTTAAAAAGACAGGAAAATAGTATTAGCTTTTACTTCTGGTAAATTAGAAGAATCTGCATTTGTATAATTAATATCACATATAAATTTAACAACAAGAATGCCGTAATATGCTTGGCAATAAACTACTTACAAATAAGCGTGGGAATGTGTCTAATCTTGTGTATTTGTTGTGGGCAGAGATTAACTAATAGGACCTATGACGTCATTCGTGCATGCTCCGCCTTACAAAACATTTTATTTTCAAAAATGCAAGTGTCAGCCTCAATTTTTGTTGTCATTTTGAAATTTTTTTGAGGCAGTTTGCAAAAATATAGAAACACGGTTTTTCATTAAATGAGCATATTGTGATCGTAAAGTCGGGAAGAAATATTTAAATTTTTTGAAAAATGATTTCACAATTTGCTTTCGATATTGTATTATTTCCAATGCCTACTTCGTAAAATTTTAATTACACAGATTTTCCAATTATTAATTATAATTATTGTTTTTCATAAAAAAATTAAAGCACCATATTTATAGGTAATTCCAATAGTTGACATTCATCGTTTTGCAAATTTTATCGGAATCTGATTGTGTAAAAATATACAGGGTGTTCCGTTTAAAAATAAAAGTTGATAGTCCTACCCGTGAAACGAAAGTATTATTAAAAATATATGTATGTCAGAATATGCCTATTCACTTCTATTATATATATATATATATTCCAAGTTTCAAATTTTATTACAATATATAAAAGAAAATGGGCTGATACATGATTTCAGTGACACCTGGTATAAGAAATGTGTATTTACAAAAAAACAAAAACATTTTTGTTGACATTCTCCTTTTGAGTCGTTTACAAATTTGTATAATTTAGATACTTTTTTTAGTAATAAGATTACTTTTTTATAGTCAAATTAGTTGGCTATGGTCGTAGCAAGGCAGAAGAATTTATTATGGCGAATTACCTTTAAAATGTATTTAATTTACAAATTACTCGATTACCTATTACTAGAGATCAGGAGGTAGCAATAAATTACGTCAATTCCAGGATTGACGCTAGATGATGTGCAAGGAACGGAAATATATGCCATTTCGCTCATTTTTCGAAACCAACGAAGCTATAATAATTTAAATAGCCTTCATATAATTGAATGCGTGACACGTAGGCGTTTATTTATACAGGTAGAGGTGTCTACAAATTTGGAAAACCTGGAATTGTCAGGGAATTTATTTTAGTCAGGGAAACCTGGGGGAAATATAAGGAATTCCTAATAGTAAGCATTAAACCTGAACTGTTTGCGAATGAGATAATGAACGCTCCCGATATAAATATTATCTATATGAAAGCGCGAACGTTAGCCATAGTTCATGTTCATTGCTAGTAGTTGTAGAGTTCGTTGTCTCTGGTAGTTCAAATAGATTACGAAATAATTCGCCATGGGATGATGGAGGGACGATGTGTTTCCATTGATTAAAGTTTAATGGACTAAAATAGCTTAAACAAAGCTTGTCAATTCAATTCAGCTTGGCTTAAGAAGATGATAATTTTAATTCTTGGTGCTCTAGAAATAAAAGGAAAACCATTATCGAGTGTGTGCTATAGTGAAGAATACACTTGAATAATAGGGAAGGCAAACCCTCTGGAGCCATAGTAAAAGTAAAAAAACCTGTAATAGCAGTGGACTCAAAAATCTAAGAAATATTCATTACAAACAATTTTTAAACATATTGAATCTAAATTTATTTATAATTTTTGGGTGAATATATAATACTTTCATGGTGAATATATAATACTTTTATCACTTTGATGGTGGGAAGTTAAAAACCTGGAATTTAGATAAAATATTACCTGGAAAAGTAGGAGCTAAAAAAAATTATGATTTAGTAGACACCCTGACATGGTGCTCACAGTGCATATTTGTTACTCTTCCTTCTGTAACTATTGTAATCCGAAAAAAATAGGAACACAAAAGTTCCTCAGCAGTCATTGTACTGTACTCTAAAAATACTTTTAGTCATACGGAGTATTTCATTTTAGCTGGGTATTAATCAACTTTGTTAGTTAAATGAAACGCACGCCCTATACCTATATTATTGCATATTTGATTAGTGAACAACCAGAACTCTCCCAATGAACTACTATAATATGTACTTCCTTTGAGTAGTTCGGGAATTATTTGAAAATAGTTACACCATTACAAGAGGTGTCCTAAAAATCTATTTTAGATATACTTTTTCAAATATTTAGATGAATTAGCAATTACAATAGAAAAGGGCTTTCAAACCCATGTATCGGTTTAGATTTTTTTCTACAGCATGTCTATAAATTTGGATCGAGCTTAACGATTTAAAAATCTCAGTAACCCTTTATTTCAAATGGAACACCCTGTATGTTATTTCATCTTCGATTAGAGAGAATTTCAGAGCTTGCTAATGACCTGCCATACTTCCTATTTATTTCAATTGTTTTGAGATATGATCATTTATGTCCAAATTTTGAGAAACAAAAAACCCGAGTACCCCTAATTTTGACACATTTTATGCAAATGTTAAATAACCAATAAATGAAGATAAATAAATACATTGCATATCTGAAAATACAATAATCCAAATCGAACAAAAAGCACAAACTTTAACAAATAACAAAAATGGTTATTAAGTAATTTAACAAATGTTCAATGAGTTGAGCGTTTTGATTTGCATACAAATTACTCTTATCGTGGAAGGATCTTATAACTACGTTAACATTTAGAAATTAATTGTATTGAATGCCTTTGTTATTTTAATTTTTAAATCAAAGTTCTTCATGATAACCTATGTTTTTAGTTGTAGAGGGGGGGGGGGGGGGGGGGGGGGGGGGGGGGGGGGGGGGGGGGGGGGGGGGGGGGGAAAAAAAAAAGCCTATTCAGCGATCTCTGGGAAACTTTGATTTAGACCATCTCTTACCTCAGCACTAATTCATTATTGTGAAAATTCAAATTTTAATAATTATTCCTGTTATATTAATACATCTACATATGTAATTACCCATTAAAAAAAACATAACTAATAATTGTCACAACTACTTAATCAATTATGACTTCACGACAGTCTCCTATATTTTTTGTTTCAAAGCTTACTTGAAATTAACTTATAATTTTTAAATATTAAGCAGAATGAACCCAAAAATATATTAGAATTGTTATTTTGTTCATTAATAATTAAATAAAAACTTTGAAAATATATATTTTTTAAAATTTATTTTACTATTCCTGTTTTTTTGCTATCTTGTCCTACAGCTCGACATTAAATTTGAAACATTAATTTTTCAGTTTTTTTAATTTAATTAATGTAAAAGAAAGTTACTCATTAATTATTTAATAAATGAACCAGTTCTTTTATAAAAAAATTTATAAGAGTTAAAATATGAACCTTTTATTTATTGGTTATAATTTGCATAAAATGTATTAAAAATAAAGAAGAACTTATTTAATTAAAAATTTTTAATAAATTACCATATTCTCAAAGCCATTAAAAATAAACATGAACCATGGTAGGTCACCGAAACCTCTTGGATTCTCTAATGCGAATATGATAGTAACATAAAGGAAACGTTCCATTTAAAAAAAGCAAGTTACTGAGGTCTTTAAATCTTAAATCTAAAGTTCGATACCAAATTATAGACATACTGTAGACAAAAAATCTAAAAAAACCGAATATGCCCCCCGTTTTAGATTTTTGTTTAAAAGCCCGTTTCTGTGCCGTTCATTACCGCTCGAAACTTTGAAAGTATTTCATATTAAGCGAGTGCAATGTCTCTGGCAATGGTGTACATACGTCCAGCATTTCTATATAATTACATATAATTTCTGAGGAACTAAAAGGAAGTACATGTTTTGGTAGTTCATTGGAAAACTCTTGACATTGACTAACCAAATATACAATAATATATAAAAAATTGCTGTTTAACTTAACAAAGTTGATTACTACCCAGCCAAAACGAAACACTCTGTATTTTTATAGTATGCAATGATGAATACTGAGAAACTTCTGTTCAATTTTTTTCTGTATCTGTAATAGTTACAAGAATTATGGAATCCGCACTAGGTGGACACCCTGTATACCTGTAACTAAGAGATGGTACTGAACTGGTAATTTTACGGAACAGGTGAGAACAGTTCAGTTCAATTTTGGGAACCGTTCTTAATACCTGTTACAGTTCAGGGCGTTCAGACAGATTACATGCAGCGCAAACACTTAAGCCCTCCCACTCATCTACGGCATTTCCGTCGTTCAGTGCTGAAGCGAAGTCACCTCTCTTTGTCGGTCTCATATTTATTATTACTTTTCAGAATTTTATTTTATTTATTTAGTATTTCTAACTTTTTAAATGGATACATACCTATAATTTTATTAACTTGGTTCTGTTATGTTGTGTTAATTTTCTTCAAAAATAATATCTGATTTATTAGTTTGTTTTCTTTGACTAAAAACATGATACACATGATAATATAAATATAAACCAAAATTACCAAATATTTTGAAATTTTATAAAAATTCAATATAAAAAGCAATTAAAAATCCACAATTATAATTTAATTAACCTAAATACATTTAAACAGATACTGAGCATATTATTTTTAGTTGCAAATCTTTTGTAATTTGAGAAGTTCGATGAGAGCGACCCTAATCATCACCTAATACAACCTACAAAGTACTACATATCGTATTTCCCAAAATTGAGAACGCCGAATCCACGGAGAACCAGGAACGACTAGAGAACTGCTTGACTTGAGTGAACTTCGAGAGCCGAGCTTGTTTATTCCTTACCGTACCGTGGCGTGTGAATCGTAACAGGTATATTTTATTTTCGAGAACAGGTTCACTGAGCGGTCAGCTGAGAACGCGTTCTCAAGAACAGTTCGGTTCTTTTTGTACCAACCCTACCTGTAACATGCACCAGCTCAGCAACCAGTATTATGGCCAGGAGCGATTGTAGATATATGTAATATTATACATAACTGGCATTTGTTCGACTCGTTGGTGATGTGTAGCAGTGTAAATATGTTTGTCTGTATAATATGACAAATTATGTCTTACCTTGTGGTTGATTCGAGTAACATCTAAAGTCCAATACGAAAAGAAGGCTGAACATATTGGTGAATATAACACTAACCCTCACATGTACATTTTTTAACTGGCGATCGCAAGTGTAAACATATATTACTAATATTAATGCACCCACTAAAACATTTTCCACCTTCCAGCTGTAAACATTGATGATTTCATATATGCTAATAGTTTATTGTCAGTGAGTTCAGAAAAAAAAATTTTGTTTAATAATATCACATCTCTGAGAATATTTTTTCTTAGATGGCACCTGAACATTGATATACTGCTAATATACTAATAACACTTTTTTAAAATTGTCTGAATAGTGGATTATCTGTAATATTACCACTCACACAGTTTTATGACTGTCTGAGAGCAATGTGTGTCTAATGTTTGTTTTGACGTTGCACAAAAACACTTTTATGCTTGTGCCATATAATTCCTGTGCCGTTAAGTTAAAACTCACATAAATCACTAATCCGCCAAATTCACCTTATCCTCTGAGGTATTAAACAAAAGCAATTTTAAGAAGTTAACCTCCATTGTCTTAATTTCACACTGTTTAAGTATCTACGTATCCCATAAACGTTTTACAAATACTACGTATTTAGAGTGTAATGTACATGGGGCAGTGGGCGTAAAGTGTAGCCAAGACGGATGCGCGTATATATTTATCTATGCATTCACATTGCTATTGGGCTTTTCGACAATAATGAGCATGCCGAGTTATGATGATGATCAGTAGGTAATTGTTTTTTATAACTGCAAACCATTACCCGGATAAAAACCCTTAATTTTTTTGTTCCCATTTTTATAAAAAAAACAGATTAATTGCATACTACTTAACAATATTTCACCATTTCAAATTGTTTTGGAATGTTTCATTAGATGTTTACAATGTGATATTATATTTAGGTTAGGTTTGTTTGTTTCTGGAATTTATCGCAACCTCACGATCTCTAGTTAGTACAAATTAGTGATTACTTTATAATTAAGTACTGTGCAGCTCTACTCGTACTCCATGTAACCAGAGATTTAAACAAAGATTAGGTCACTACAAACTTGCCCTAAGAGTTATTTTAGTTTACTTTCTAATTATGCAAATATGTTGTTTTACCAGTAAACAATCCAAATCATTATGAATTATAAATTGCCAAAATTCATGAGAGTTTTGGCTTAAATAAACATGAGGGAACGTTTCTGAAAGTAGTTTTTTTCTTTTAGGTTTATTTTGTAATTGAAGGTGAGGCATTTATTCAAGTTCACAATAAAGCTTAGAAAAGTGGAAATATAGTCATTTCATGATACCATTTGGTAAGTCCAATATCGAGTTAAAATATAAAATGTACTAAATATAGTTTGAATTTTAAGAATTGAATATTCTATTAATAATCTAAGTAAAGAAGATTCCTTAACACTTGGTTTTGTGAGGATGCCTCCTATTTGTGAATCTTGATAAATTTTATATAATTTAATTTTTGTAATCCGTAATATATGATATTTAATAAATTTGTTTTCATATTATGTGCATATAAAATTATCTCGTAATATACTATGTGTACACATATCGAAGTCAGTAGAAAGTGAAAACAGCAAAAATGCTCAATTTTAGATCTACTTCTTAGTAATACTAAAGGTAATATGTATACAAATAAAGTGTAAATGTTTTTTTATTTTTTAGGGTAAAGATTTGCAAAATAAAAATCATTTTATAGCGTGTTTTTTACTTTTTAAGGTTTATTATTTTTTTTAAATTCTATTATTATTTTTAAGATTTTTTAGTTTCTTCTGGGTATACTCAGAATATAATTTTAGTATTAATTTTAACTAATGTTGTTTATAAGTACAATGAATACTAATTAATTATATATAACAAAGTGAGAAAATTTAATTTAAACATGTTTTTATATTGGACAAAGTTTTCCCTGAAAAAGTATGTGCAAAGTAATATTTTTCCTATGAATAGCACCTTGAGGATCCATCAGTTAAGACAAACCTACAATCTATCTTTGGCTATGTTTTTGGTTGTTGTGGCTTCTAGGTACACCAGACAATATTTGCCAAAATTTAGAATATTAAATACCAATATGCATTTTGCTGAAGTTCATTGGTCAAATTCGTGATATTATAGTTCACCTGGCATTTGAAAGAAAAAAAACTGCATTTCAAATTGAAGCATGTTTTAAATATGACAAAAGAACATGCCTGTATAAAAAATAAGTCTTTCATACTTGCAAATGTTTAAATAAAATAAAACTATTGAGAATTTCATTCATATTGGAAGAGATGCAGTAAAATGACAAAATGACAATACTACCATACTTTATATTTTTATAAGACAAAACTTAATTTTGTAAGTTTTTTGTTTTACAATGCATAACCATCGAAATATGAAATTTTAAATTACCTGAAATTTTTAATTTCATTTCAATCACTATAGCAACCTTTTCCTGCTGAAAAAAACCAGGGCCTTTACTCATTGAAGTAATTTTATAAATACAACATTACTACCCATTTATAAATTGTAATCCTAATGCAAAATGAATATAACTAAGGTTTTTGAGACAAAACTGGTATAAACCTAACCTCGTGTATTTTATGAGCAGTCGCATTTGGTTTGTATTATTCTTTCCGGTCTCAATTTTATAGCTTACCAAAGCGGGACATGGTCATTTTTGATATTTCCCATAAAATAAGGATAAATGTTACCAACCCAAAAGACGTTATCATAAGCCGGAAATGGGATTATAAAAGATGGCAGATCTTTTATTTATACTTGGAGGGCTTGGGAGTAGTGCATCTTTTATGAATTTTCTCAAACTATTTGAAAAATACAATTGTTAGACTTTTTTTGTCATATCACAACATTTTATAAACCATCGTTATTACTAAGATCTAGAACTCAGGGTAAATATATTATCACACTGTTACAAAGTAACACTAATGGTTAATGTTAGTATGTTGTACATTGATGCATATAGCTTTAGCTTTAGTAGACGTGTAATAAATATATTAAAAAAATTATAATATGTTTTATCTTAATAAAACCATGTATTAATTCTTTATATTTATTTAGAAAATTATGTAGTAGATTTAAAAGCGACACATTGGTGGTATGCTGAATTTATTGACATATCATTTTAAATGCCTTGCTCAATTTCATAACAGTTTTTTCACCTAGGAGAAAGATTCCAGAACTGCTCTTATGTAGTTGTTTCGAAGAATCTAAATTTGAAAACAAGCGGCAAATAAATAAGTCATGGCGAAAAACTTGGCATCTTGTGGGTTAACACGGAAATGGGGTACGATATTTCACTTATTATAAATGCGACGATCATTGCTTTGGTATTTTTCGGGGTTCCGCTTCAGAGGTGGACTCTGTTTTTACAATTAAGCCTCTAGGCACATTCATCTACAGCCTCATTACCAAATATTTTTTTTTCTTGTCATTCTATGTACATACCTTTAAATACTATTATATGTTTATTTTGATACTTTTATTACCTTTAATTATAAATTATGTTTTTATTAATAATTTACACACCATAGACTATCATTTAAATACAACTAAAATTAATTAAAACCTTACTTTCTTTTTAGAATTTGCAAATTTGGTAATGATAGTTTCTATGGGGATATCCTTTCGTATTTTCCTTTCATTTGAGTTGATTCAGAAAAAAGAAAAAACTTATGCTATCATTAAAATTGCTAAAGAGAATAAATTAAAATCAAAATAGAGGTAATTTACAATATTATTAGAGCATGATACTTCTACTCGCTGCAAAACTAAATTTTCTGTAATCATCTGTTTAGCATATGTCTGCGAAGCACGTGGCGCCTTTAAGTTTAG
>JANEYF010003580.1:0-32547 GCA_029963845.1 Rhamnusium bicolor
TAAAAATATATTCCCAAGTTCGTAAACACCCTGTATATATATATATATATATATATATATATATATATATATATATATATATATATATATATATATATATATATATATATATATATATATATAACTTTCTGTTGTTCATCTGCGGCAAATTCGGATATTTCTCATTAAATCTTCTGCTGAAGTTCTGCTGATAATCTTATTGCACTGTCCATGGATAATAAACAAATCAATTAAAACCGTGTTTGTATAACACTGGCCAACAAAATAAATTTTTTGTCGTGGTGCCCGGAAAATACGAACTGATTTAGGGTATTTCTGATGTGCTGGTTCCAAAAATAACTCGCTTTTTCCCTAGCAGCTCTAGTTTTTGAGATACACCTTGGTGAAATTTATTACTTATACAAATAATAATATCAAAATCAAAATAACTAAATATTTAGGAGAACAAAATTGAATGTTCTTACCTGAAATTAGAATGTAATTATGTCTTTTTATAATTCTCGGTATTCCCATTACTGTACAAATCTGCCTGCCTAACCGGAAACAACCCCAGTCCCCACCCTATTTCATTTACCTGTAACAGGGTTTCCCGTATCTCTGCCTGTATCCCACAGTTCAGTGTAGTATTGTGCTTTCGTGTGATAACTGTGTACTAATTTGCTTTAAATTGTTGCGTGAATATTAAAAATTCGAATTACAACAATGGCTTCTACAAGCAGACGGAATTGTGTGAACCACCCAGATGTTTTTTGTTATATTTGTGGCGAGTACTCTTTCAAGGGAAGTAGAAAACCTATATCTGTCTTTATAAAAAAGAGTATATTTAGCGTATTTTGGCGTCCAGTTAGGAGACCAGGATAAATCATGGGCACCACATTTCGTATGCAAAACATGTGTAGAACATTTGCGACAGTGGACAAACGGAAAGAGAACGTGCTTAAAATTTGGAGTACCTATGGTATGGAGGGAGCCAAAAAACCATCATGATGACTGCTATTTTTGTTCAATCAGCATCAAAGGCATTAATCGCAATAACCGGCATAAATACCCTAACATGGAGTCAGCAAGAAGACCTCTTCCTCATTCTGAAGAAATACCTATTCCAACGTTCAGTAACTAGCCTACGCTTCTGGAGGATGACTCAGATACATCGCCTGAGGAGGTGCAGTTCAACAAATGTGAAAGTGACAATAATTTTGAAGGACCTTCAACGTTTCAGTCAACAAGAGCTCAATGATCTTTTTAGAGATATGAATCTCTCAAAGGAGTCGTCCGAATTGCTTGCTTCCAGATTAAATGAAAAGAACTTACTGTGTCCAAGTACTAATATTACATTTTATCGTACCAGAGAGAAAGATCTGCTGCCGTATTTCTCTAAATAAAATAACTTAGTGTTTTGTAATGACATAAGAGGTCTCTTGGAGAAGATGGAGTTAACAGAATACACGCCAAGTGAATGGCGTTTTTTTATAGACAGTTCTTCCCGAAGTTTAAAATGTGTACTTTTACACAATGGTAATAAACATGGTTCTATACCTATTGGACATTCCACCACTATGAAAGAGGAATACGCGACAATATCACTGGTCCTGAAAAAAATCAAGTATGAAGAGCAACAGTGGTCGATTTGTGTCGATCTAAAAATGGTAAACTTTCTCTTCGGGCAACAAAATGGTTACATAAAATATCCTTGTTTTTTATGCTTGTGGGACAGCAGAGCTAAGGCCCAGCACTGGATTACCAGAAGTTGGCCTTTAAGAAATGCTTTAGTTCAAGGAGAACACAACGTTCTTAACGAACCGTTGGTTGACAGAAACAAAATCATCTTGCCACCATTACATATCAAGCTGGGTCTATGAAGCAATTTGTTAAGGCTTTGCCGATGATGGACCTTGTTTTGAGTATTTGAGTATTTGACACTTAAATTTCCAAGGCTTAGCAGAGAAAAAGTGAAGGCTGGAATTTTTGATGGTCCTCAGATAAGGCAACTTATAAAGGACCCGCATTTCACGACATCAATGAACGAGCTTGAATCTAATGCCTCGTGCTCTTTTGTTAAAGTAATTAAAAATTTTCTTGGAAAACATAAAGCAGAGAATTACGTCGAATTAGTAGAACAGATGCTTTCTAACTTTCACACACTCAGATGTAACATGAGCATTAAGGTCCATTACCTTCACAGCCACTTGGACCATGTTCCAGAAAGTTTAGCTGCTGTTAGTGAAGAACAGGGAGAAAGATTTCACCAAGACATCCGCATTATGGAAGAAAGGTACCAAGGAAGATAGGATACCCACATGATGGCCGATTACTGCTGGAATCTTCAGCGGGACTGTTCTGGTAAACCTCACGCAAGGAAATCTTATAAAAGGAAATTTGCAAGTGATGATTGAAAGTTGCATATGTATATTTTTTTTCTGTTAAATAAATACCTTCTACCCACTTTTTTTGTGTTTAGTTGAAAGTTGTAATCAAATAGTAATATTTTAAAACTTATATAACAAAACATTATATCTAATTTTAGCGAATTATTCCTACATAGGGCAGAAAATAGTAAATTTTGAAAAGTAGATCTGATAGAACAAATCTGACGGCATTTTTGGATTAGGCACCCCAAAATTACTTAGTTAAACTTAACAAATCCCAGGCACCAAAATGTGTGTTGGCCAGTGTAATTATTTTCTGCCATATTTGTGCTACATAGCTATTCAAATTAGGTGCAAATATCACTAACGTCAAATTTATTTAGAAAAATAACATCTGTTGTCATTACAAAATGACAAAACAAAAATTTCATGGCCCACCCGTTATGATATACCAGAAGACTAATATTCTTGGTAAGGTTACAGAAAAGTGCCCATAAATCGAAAACGGTGTGCATTAGGTATAGAGTACCTTTTTAAAGAGGTAAATGTATCGCCTTTCCGAATCAGTAATAATATACAGGGCATTCCATTTTTAAAAAATTGACTTTCGTGCATTTTTCTAAGTAACTTGTAGAAAGCGTTCTCTAACTCACCCTGTATGATAATCGAAACATTTGATCAATGGAGGAGATGCCCCCAGGCCTTGCCTAGCCGCAACTAAAAAAATTATCTTTTAATTGCTGCGTAGGTAGGAGAAAACACGATTTACTGAAAGTCAAATTTTTGGCGATAAATTCAGAAAAGAATTATTATCTCGAAAACGGCTTGAGATAGGTATAGGGAAATATTAATAAAAGTTACTCAGAAAGAGACGACGATCCAAAAAACGTAAAAATATACAGGTTATTCCATTTAAAATAACGAAGATGTTGCCAGTTTTACGTATAAGTGGCAACACCGCACTTTCGAAAATATTTTAGTTGGAGAGATCATACTCGATTATCTTGGTAGCCAAAATTTCAAAGCAATCGGTTGATCCATTCTCCATATACTTCTAATACTCCACCCACCGTGGCTCACCCTGTATATATATATACACTAATAGTGTCAATAGTAAAGTACCATTATTTTTCAACCTGGCAAATATTTTTATTAGAGGAAATATTCCTTGTCTTTATTAAATATGCCTGTATTATAGATTTTCAGTTTTATTGAATAAAAATTGTATTTTTTCGACAGTATCCCGTCTATCAAGATAAGAGAAGTTTTGACAGTAGCTGAATCTTATTTATTGTATTGTTTATCACACAAAATGATAGTTATTTTTGAAGTTTAAATAGGGTTCGGTATGCTCTTTAAAATAGCATGAATAAAAATATTTATTTTGTGGTGCACATTTTATTTTATTTTCAAATATAGAAACAAGCCAGTTGTCATTGTAATCCTACTACACACTGTACATATAACTACCAATTACAATACAATGTTTTAAAACATCTCGGTCTTTGTCTTCTCTTTATCTTGGTATATCTACGGGAACGGTCGAAAAATCATAAATTACAATTTTTATTAAAAAAAATCTGAATATCTGTATTATTATTTATTAAAGACATACTACATTTCTGAATGAAAATTTTTACAAGGTTGAAAAATAATGGTACTTTACTCTTGTACATTTTTATAATTTAACGTCTTCCTCGTATATTACAAAACACAGTTAACAACTGCCATTTTAATTTAATAATACGCCTGTTGGATAATAAAATTTCGTAATATTATTTATTAGGTGCCTTACTTGAATGAAGCAGCTTATTTTTCCTAACTTCATTACTTGGTTTCCTAGGACTAGATATACTGGAACTAGGTTTATCTATATCTGCCTTACGTCTTTTAGATATTTTTGGTTCATCTATAAAGCAAACGTACAAATTGAAAAAATGAATTCATTTGAAAATATTTAATATACATTTCAATTTAACTACTTTCATTATAAATTAATTATATTTCGCTGGTCATATTAATAATGTTTATAACATACCATAATCGGCATATTCCAAATTAGGGTCAAAGTCAATTTCTGCCAATGATGTGCCTTTTAGTTGAACAGGAACTCCTTTTTCCATCATGAGCAATATTTTTGATATTTTGGCCGTTTGGTATATAAATATTGTTAGTCTAAAAATTATTAGTAGTTCTATATAGGTTTAGTAAAATATAAAATAAAATGGTAATACTTTAATAAAAGTAACGAATGCTATTGTGAAGGCACTCAAAATATTTATTGTCACCTATAATTAATTATACCATACTTTATGGAAATTATCATGTTTGAATTATTTACACAAGAATTTACTCATAAAATTCGGCATGAGTTTTCTCCGTATGACCCATAAAGTTTGAAAACTGTTTGGCTTCATCTTTAGAAAGACTTAAAATCTGCATAACAGTGGCAAGATGTTTCCGCAACTTATTACACGATATAGCTACTGGGTTTTCTAGTTCAAGTTTCTTAGTTAGAGTCCTTAGTTATTCTTGGGTAATATATATTTTGATCTATGTTCAAGTAAAATCGTTATATAATAGTCTTGTAACATTTCTGGAACTAATATTACCACACACCTAGATCCTTTACCGGAGTTTACAACTCTTTTATATTTTTTTGCTAACGTCTTCTCAGTTTCGGTCAGAAAATCTTGAAAATCTTCGAATTTACTTCTCTGTTCGATCATATATTGACCAATTTTCAAATACTGGACGTCACCAATTCGACGCCTGTTAAATAAAATTAGTAAGGCCAAGATGCATTGCACAAATAATTTTACGATTCCACAGTATCAACTTTATTTAAAAAGTCCTCCTTACATTGAGCAACTAATGCGAAAGCACCACCTCTAAATTTTTTTACATCATTGATCAACGGTATGAGTAAAGGCTTAGCTATACGCTTTTCATTTAAATCTTTACGAGCTACAGATGATATTTCATTGTTCCATCTAGTTTCCACCAATATTTTGAAATTTTTAACATTCTTTTGCCATTCTAATGATTCTTCCTTCGATCTTACTTGAAAGCCTTTACTTTCTTTTATAATTAAATGGATTAATTCGTCACAGCATACTTTCAAAATTTTTCCCATATGCGTCGCTGTAGAGGGGGCAGCAAATGTTTTCTCAATAGGATCATAACCTGATAATGTTCTTACAGCCAACAGGACGTTTTCAAATTGTTTTGGATGTAGAAGCATTTTCAATGTTAGTAATTTCTCTGTAGTTAATTAATAATTTGGCCAGATCTCTCATCTTGCTGCTACATGTATATTCCTTCTTTTCCCTTTTCTGCGATTTACAAAAAGATTCTCCATAGTGTGCAATTAAAAGATCTTTTTTTTACTTCAAAAGAAATTTGATCCCCTCGCATATTATCAAATGTATATAAGCATTTTCGTCCCAGTAATTCAAAATTCTACCAGCCAATATCTGGTAGAATCATCTGAATATTCAGCAGCACGATCAGAGTAGCAAAATTCGAAAAGTATCTCTTATAGAAATATTTTATCATAATTTGTCATATTCCAATCCTAAGTAAATAACATAATGAAGTGATTTTTTCAGTTTCTTTGATCAAAAAGGCAATAAAACAAATAAAACTACCTACTCGCCAAAACTGTACAGAAGTGGGTTCTACCAAATTTAAGTTTATAACTAGTACACTGATTTACTAAAGTCGATAACATATTTTTATCATTTTGATGTATTGACTTATTGTTACCTTCGCCCATCTCAAATATTTCCTTTTCTTGTTCGGTTTTAATTATACAATGCATGTCAGCAATTGCCGCCAAATTATAAAGTATTAGAAGAATCAAATTTACAAAACTTCAAAATATTTTCAATTTATACTTACCGTTGTTTAAAGCTAGATGAACCAACAATTTACCCCGTGACATAGTACTATTTGTTTTGTATTTTTTTTCTAAACAAAACTATACACTGTCTGCTAGAACCGAGAACTTCACTCTAATCTAACACAAATATCCTAGTAATATTTTAAAGCACATGCGATGTTGCCATTTTCGGAGATAACAAGTTACATAATATTGCTAATTCTAATCAATATATGCGGAGGTAACATAGTAGCTGTAATATTTAATTGAAATCGGCGACATCAGTGCCAACGGTGAGTCGGCGAACTAAATCAACAAAAATCGCTGTATTTAAAGTCAAAGTGGCTTCCATCAAAAATCTGTTTACAACACTACTGAGGCCACCTAGAATCAAAACTGACAACTTTTGGAGGGAAACGCTCTTACCTCCGATTTTGGAGGCGACATCGTTATATATGAGGTTATAAGGTACCAGTTATACCCATTTTGGAAGTCACTTTGTACCCTTTTGTACATATGTGTGTGTGCGTGTGCGTGTGCGTGTGCGTGTGTGTGTGTGTGTGTGTGTAAGTGTCCTGTGTGTGTGTGTGTGTGTGTGTGTGTGTGTGTGTGTGTCGGACCATATCCGGAAGGTAATTTTATATTTGCCCCGAATGACACGAACGACGAAGCATTATTATATTGTCGAATATTATCTCGAAAATTTTTCGATATCTCGTCATTCCCTATAAATAATTCTTTCATTTTATCAGGAATCCGAAATTCCGGTAATTTGAACTTTTTATTACAGCAACAAAGACCAAAGTAGCCAGCCGAATTTTTTTCACATGAAAAGTACCGGGCAGAGCAATAACTACATATGTTGTTTAAGTTACCTAAGTTGAATGGAGTTACATTTGAAATAGTATCAGAAACGGCACATCTACAGGGTGAGCCACGGTGGGTGGAGTTTTAGAAGTATATGGAGAATGGATCAACCTATTGCTTTGAAATTTTGGTTACCAAGATAATCGAGTATGATCTCTCCAGCTAAAATATTTTTGAAAGTGCGGTGTTGCCACTTATACGTAAAACTGGCAACATCTTCGTTATTTTAAATGGAATACCCTGTATATTCTGGCGTTTTTTGGATCGTCGTCTCTTTCTGAGTAACTTTTATTAATATTTCCCTATACCTATCTCAAGCCGTTTTCGAGATAATAATTCTTTTCTGAATTTATTGCCAAAAATTTGTCATTCAGTAAATCGTGTTTTCTCCTACCTACGCAGCAATTAAAAGATAATTTTTCAGTTGCGGCTAGGCAAGGTCTGGTGGCATCTCCTCCATTAATCAAATGTTTCGAATATCATACAGGGTGAGTTAGAGAACGCTTTCTACAAGTGACTTATAAAAATGCACGAAAGTCAATTTTTTTAAATGGAATGCCCTGTATATTATTACTGATTCGGAAAGGCGATACATTTACCTATTTAAAAAGGTAATATACTCTATATCTAATGCACGCCGTTTTCGATTTATGGGCACTTTCCTGTAACCTTACCAAGAATATTAGTCTTTTGGTATATTATAACGGGTGGGCTATGAAATTTTTGTTTTGTCATTTTGTAATGACAACAGATGTTATTTTTCTAAATAAATTTGACGTTAGTGATATTTGCACCTAATTTGAATAGCTATGTAGCACAAATATGGCAGAAAATAATTATACAAACACGGTTTTAACTGATTTGTTTATTATCCATGGAGAGTGCAATAAGATTATCAGCAGAACTTCAACAGAAGATTTAATGAGAAATATCCGAATTTGCCGCAGATGAACAACAGAAAGTTTTTACGAATCCAGAGGAATTTTATAAATTTTGGTTCGTCATTAAGAGAAGCAAGAAATTTACCTAAACCTGTGACATCTGACGAGGTAAATGAAATCAATGTGCTAGCATATTTTCATGCAAATCCCCAGTATTCCATACGTTGTGCTGAGCGAGATTTAGCATTGCCATATTCATCCATTCGAAGAATACTAGCAAACCATAAAATGCATAATTACAAATTGACAAGAGTCCAATTTCTCCTGCCTCAGGATTATCTACAGAGAATAGAATTTTATGAAATGTTACTTGTACGTATGCAAATTATATGGACTGATGAATCAAAATTTTCTAGGGAAGGGATTTGTAACACACGAAATCGTCACCATTGGGCCACAGACAACCCCACGTTACTAGAGAGGCTGGCTTTCAAGTCAAATTTAGTTTCAATGTGTTTTGTATGTTAATTGATGACAAAATAAAATATTACATATACGACGAAAAATTGAATTCCAGAAAATATTTAGATATAATTAGAACAGTTGTGGAAGACTTCCTTGATATTATGTCAATTGAAAAATATATAACTTGTTGGTATCAACTCGACGGGGCTCCTGCACATTGTACACACGAAATTAGTATGGAGTTGGACCGCTTTTTCGATGATCGTTGGATTAGACGTTTGGGACCGTGTAATTGGCCTCCGAGGTCCCCTGACCGTACCCCGTTAGATTTTTATCTTTGGGGTACTGTTATAGATAGAGTTTATAAAACTCCAGTCCACAACAGGGAAGAATTAGAACATCGAGTGATTCAAGAAATTGAAAACTTGGACCCCGCTGAAATAAGAGCTGCTACAACAAACGTCGTCCATCGTCGTATACAAAAGTGTCTGGAAGTTAACGGTCTACATTTCGAACAATTATAACAATATTTTTAAGATTTTTATATTTATTACTGTTATTGCTATTATTTGTTATTGCTATTTAGACTTTGTTACTGTTGTTGCTGTTTAGTTATTATTTTTTCCGAATACTGACACCGTTATTGTTCTCTTAATGATGAACCAAAATTTATAAAATTCCTCTGATCTGCGGCAAATTCGGATATTTCTCATTAAATCTTCTACAGTTCTGCTGATAATCTTATTGCACTGTCCATGGATAATAAACAAATCAATTAAAACCGTGTTTGTATAATTATTTTCTGCCATATTTGTGCTACATAGCTATTCAAATTAGGTGCAAATATCACTAACGTCAAATTTATTTAGAAAAATAACATCTGTTGTAATTACAAAATGACAAAACAAAAATTTCATGGCCCACCCGTTATGATATACCAAAAAGACTAATATTCTTGGTAAGGTTACAGAAAAGTGCCCATAAATCGAAAACGGTGTGCATTAGATATAGAGTATATTACCTTTTTAAATAGGTAAATGTTTCGCCTTTCCGAATCAGTAATAATATACAGGGCATTCCATTTAAAAAAATTGACTTTCGTACATTTTTCTAAGTCACTTATAGAAAGCGTTTTCTAACTCACCCTGTATGATATTCGAAACATGTGATTAATGGAGGAGATGCCCCCAGGTCTTGCCTAGCCGCAACTAAAAAATTATCTTTTAATTGCTGCGTAGGTAGGAGAAAACACGATTTACTGAAAGTCAAATTTTTGGCAATAAATTCAGAAAATAATTATTATCTCGAAAACGGCTTGAGATAGGTATAGGGAAATATTAATAAAAGTTACTCAGAAAGAGACGACGATCCAAAAAACGCAAAAATATACAGGGTATTCCATTTAAAATAACGAAGATGTTGCCAGCTTTACGTATAAGTGGCAACACCGCACTTTCGAAAATATTTTAGTTGGAGAGATCATACTCGATTATCTTGGTAACCAAAATTTCAAAGCAATCGGTTGATCCATTCTCCATATACTTCTAATACTCCACCCACCGTGGCTCACCCTGTATATTGAATTGTAAAGCAGGTTTTTTTTTGTATTTTAGACGTTTTTGTGTGCGTTCGCGTCTCCTTTCCCTGCCTCCAGTCAACGTCTTTCTTAATTTACGTTTTTTTGAAATATTATGTTGCACAACATTGCAGAGTGCGTTTTCCACATCGGCATCATTAGTGGCAGGACGAAATTCTAAAACACTATAATGTCCTGCATCAACATTACCAGAAAAAAGTAAAGAGTTTCGTTATTATTATTATCTCTATACACTCTAAACAAATGATCAGGAAACAGCTGACTAATACAGTGCAATTCGACATAGCCGGCGAACTCGCCATTTAAAGACAATAAATTTTCTTATTCAGCGGAATTTGTAAACGGTAACCGATACGATGGATCTCCAACAATAAAACCTTCATAATTTTCCCATTCATTTTTAATTTTTTCGACGACTTGCATGCGTATCTCGCGATGATGTTGGTCATTATTAAATAAACAATGCGAAACAGAACGAAATAAACAATTTCCGTCACCTACAATAGGAACAACATGTCGTTACTCGAATGTAAACAATAACCGAACAGCACACCGGCACAGATTCTGTGACACTGGCACAGAATAAGCCAAGCGTGGTTGTCTGTGGCCAAACCGGCTAAGATGCATTAGTTCCATTTCTTAAGAGGTCGGTGGTAGAGGTCGCTTCAAGTAACGCGCGCTTAGCATACGCTAACATGCATTAGTTTTTGTTTATTTTGTTTTACATATGAAAATGGTGATTAAAAAATATAAAAATGTTTCATGATCCATCTGAGGGTAGAGACCTTTCATTGAAAAAAAAAAAATTATCAAAATTGGTGTAGTGGTAGCCGCTTGAGGAACCGGAGAAGAAAACCTTTTGAGCTTTTTATATATGTATAGATACTTTAGAATAATTCTTCCACTGCAGGAGACATTGTTTACAAATGCTTTTTAGGAAAGTATCAAATACAATTTGCACTTAAAAAAATATATTATTTTCACTACACAAAGTATTAAAATATCCTATCATAGTCTATGAAATAAATCGCACTATAGCTACAGAAAACCAAACAGTAAACATTAAATGAACATTCAGTTTTAAAATGGCGTCGGCCATGGTGTCACCAGATTTTTTGATGCGCAAACTCAAAGAGCATTCTTCCTACTCTCTGGTTTATTGTTAAAATCTAGTGTAAAAACTCAGATTCGGACCTGGCCCGGTCGGCAGGTTGGCAATTGCCGACGGATCCAAACACTTCTGGAGGCCAAACTGCAAACTAAATAATGTTTTTTACATTTTCCTTTTTAGGAAATTATTTTCCATTAAAAGAGCCAGAAATATTTGTCTGGCCCCGCGCCAGCTAATACAAGTAGTAAATATTAATACTTTTAAGAAACAATAAATGAAACAAATTAGCGGCAAGAGGAACATATCAACTTTTGGATGATTCTGACAGTTAAAAAAAATGTATGATCCAGATCGCCCAGATATCTGACTTACTCTACTAGTGTAACCAGCGATTGGTAAGAAGCTAAAAGATGTAAAATCGGCACTAGTAGCGCCATTCTCCCAAATTATCGAGGTTACTAGTCGCGCGCTTCTCGGTTCTGTAAGTAAATTAGACCCTGTCTCCCCAGGCGTTACACTATGCTTTATGCAATAACTATTGGTCACTTCTGACCAGCTGATGTTATGGTATCATGCGGAATCGGTTCGTCTCTCTCAGTCCTGTCAGTGAGTGGTGTGTTTAGATGATAGTGTGTATTAAGGGGGCCTAGTCGGGAAAAAGCTTCGGATAGCTGTGTCATTCTCTAGAAAGTTTTTATACATGCGCCGCTGAATAATTTTGCTCTTGACTATACCTTCACTGGACGTTTTATTCACCGACTTCATTGAGTCTTATTCTCGATTCTCGATAGAGGTAACACTTCCTTGCTCCATTTGTAGTGACAAAGATACTTATTTAGAAAATTCTTTTTAACCAAATAGTACGGAATAAAAGTTTGAAACTTGCTGAGTATAATTATGAAGATTCATTCTAGACGACATGTATGAATTTTACCTCGAATTTTACCGATTGATATCATAATTCAGGAGCTAATCACGTCCAAATTTCACTTATATTTACAGTATAAATTTTCCCTACATAAAGTGAAAATTAATTAAAATAGATATACATGTACCCTCTAGTACACTTTCAACTACTGATCCTCCAAATTTGGTGTAATTTTACCAAACCGTATGGAAGAAATAAACTTTGAAAAATTACCTTACAAACACTGGTTCGATTAGCCCTCTTCACAGTTATTTATGTACCAAGGTAATAAAACCCACTTTACTCCCGAGGTACATACAACATTTTTTCATGAACGGGTACAATTTTTATTGTAAAAAGAAATGAAATGTAAAAACTAAAGAATAGTAATTGACCACGAAGCTTTTTAGGTATCCTCGTCCTGAAGTAGATTGAAACCTTTGATCTGAAGATAACACTTAGTAATTTTCCACGAAACATCAAAACATCATATATTGCATTCGGCGCGCGTTTCGCTAACCAAGTTTGCATCACCTGGAGATGATTAAAACTGTTTTAATGGAGATGATTAAAACTGTTTTAACACAATATACTGTCTGAACATTATTTGTGGCATTCTTTAAAATTTTCTTTTTCTTTTTTGGACTTACTACCACATGAATAATTCTTCGTTATCTATAAAATATAGTTAGTTACCCAGTATGCTACAGGAAAAATAAACCAATGCCCTTGTGACTTTACGTCAAAAAATTAGTCAGAGGGTGTTTTTTGACAACTAATATGAGACACAAAAATAATAATATAACTCCCCTAACGTTTCGGAAAACGAATCTGTTTCCTTTTTCAAAGTTATTTATCTTTTTTAGAGTGTCAAGTTTCACGCTTGACATATTTTAATAAAAGGACACCCTCTGACTAATTTTATGACAGAAAGTCACAAGCGCAGTAACATACTGGGTAACTCCAACTATATTTTTTAGATAACGAAGAATTATTCATGTGGCAGTAAGTCCCAAAAGAAAAATAAAAAACATATACTGCACTTGACACTCGTTTCGCCATCCAAGTTGGCATCATCTGGATATGCTTAAAACAGTTTTCATCATATTCAGACGAGTGCAGTATATTGTGTTTTAATATTTAGTGGAAAACTACGTCAGTAGGTATCCTTGCACTTAATTGTCTGTTTGACATTTAGATTGGTAAATATTACTAAATATTACTAATCACCAAATATTACGAACTGTGAAAATTACCCTATTAATATTAGTTTTAATTTGAAATAAATTATAATGGTTTATGTTTGATTTTTATTTTTTTTTGTTCTTTTTTACCATTAAAAGTTTGACATAATAAAAATGTTATATTATGTTTGTACTGTTCATTGGTTTCCATGGCAATTTTAAACCCCAAGGGAATAAACAATTTACTTTACCAAAATACTGTTTTATTCTCGTTCATGCAAAAATACTATAAGTACTTATAGATGTTATTGTGCATTATTAAAATCTGAAAAATACGAATTAAGAATGAGATGTTGTTATAGCTAGATTAAGAAAATAACGTATTGTTTTAGCTCTAAGATACATTATTTGTGTTGTGTTGTACCTTGTACTTACAATATACAAATCCAACTATTTTTTATTTTAGATATTGTTCCGTTCGGTATTTACTTTTATGTTTGAATTTATCATTTATCTAGTAATAAACAATAGTGAAAAACATTAATTTTTATTGTGTTTATTTTAGGTATATGATTTCTTTATATCATGAAAACGATTGATGGTGGGAGGGGGTGCCATAGGGGCCAAATTACAACTATTGCCTATGGGGCCGAATGAGGCCAGTCCGACCCTGTGTAGATTTACAAATGTTGTTCTTATGATCGTTGTTTGTAATTTAGGGAATATTAGGTTGTAGGGTCTGTAGGTTGTAGGTTTGCTTACACACCTGTATGTAGTTAGTGAATTTCGTAATTTTGTGTATGTATGTCAAATGGTAATTTTTAAGATGTGGAAAAAATGTACCACAACGTACTCATAAGTCACAATGTATTTCTTTTGTTACTGCATAGAGAAACTAAAAATAAAATCTTTGTGTATTTGTATGTGAAGTGAACATGCATCGAAACTCCCGTCAGCTGTAATATCGAATAAGCACAAACATCGTTTAGTTAACAGAACGTGTTTTAAGTGTATAACACAGTTTTAAAAATTAATATTAATGATTACTGAACATTAAAACATATCTTATGTGTAACCCTCTCCCGCACAATGTCATTTAAGACATTCAGGGATAAAAGGGGTTGTCATTACATGTGCTATATATTACATATATAAATATATATATATATAAATATATATGATATATAATATATACATATTTATACATATATCATATTATATCCTGTAGAGCATTCATAGACATAATATATATATATATATATATATATATATATATATATATATATATATATATATATATATATATATATATATATATATATATATATATATATACAGGGTGAGTCTTAAGTGCGTAGTTATATTTAAACCACCGATTCTTGACATCTGTAGAAACCCACTGACACATTTTTTTTCTCTTAATTCCCACGTAAAATTGAGTTATCGACTTTCAAAAAAATAAGATGAAATTGTTTTGGAACTGCTGATTACTAAGAAACATTCCTCATTTTATCTGAAATAGTGCATTGACCTTTAGCAGTGTTGCCGCATTTCATATACAATTTAGCAGTAAGTTCGTTCCGGGACATAATTTTGAATGAAATAATTACCTACTTATGCGATTAAGTGCTCCATTTGAAATAATTTTTAAACTTTTTAAAATACCTTTTAATATAAGAAATGTACAAGTTTGCCTTTTTCTTGCATCAATTAAACTTTCTTTCAAGTGTTTCGTAAACTAAAACCAAATTTTCCGATAAACAGTAGACATAAAATGCTACTGACAATTTTGATTTCGTTTTTTCAAAGTTTATAAAAAGAATTATTAAATTTTAACAAGTAGTGGTTACTTACCCTGCGATTATAATAATTTGAAGTAATCCTGTAGTTTATTAATAAATAAATCGTTTTCTAACAGTCATCAGAGACAACCACCTCTGCAGTCATATGTTCGGTTGGTTCATTGACCTGATATGTAGGTCAATGGGCGAGTTACACTAACCTATCTTTTAGGTACATTACATTACCAACCAATTTAGATTCAAATTACAGACATCAAGCATATTCCTATGAATTAAGATGGAAAATCTAGTTCAAATCAGTAACTAAGTCACTAAATAAAAACAACTACGTAACTTTATCTGCAAACAAAATCCAAGCTTTGACAAGAAGAACTATTCTAATAACAAAAAAGCACTTTTAGGTACTGTTAAAATATCGCAAAACTGAAATAAAAAAAAGCACAAAGAGAACAACACGCACTTAAATCGAAACTAAACTTATTCTCGATTTACCTAATACTTAATGTCAATGACGCTAAAGACGTTTACGTAAATTCACTCTGAACGATTTCCAATTATTATTCTCTCTATTGCTATAAGAATAACAAAGACAGCGAGAGTGAGTTGGCCTCTCCAGGTATATTTTCGTAAACCGCTATGACCACGATACAAAAACAACAATTTGCTTGTTTACATATCAACATAGATTTATGAAAGGGGAGATAGAACATAGTTCACGGCGCACGCTGCCAATTCCCCCACTGCTGTCACCCACCAATCACAGACAGTGTGTCGGTATCTTCGACAGTTCGATCGCATCCATATTGTATTTCGATGTTCGTTGTGGAAGTGAGGTTTTGATTCAGTGACTATTTTTGTGACTATAGCGTGAAAAATGCCCAGATGCGTTATAAAAAATTGTGTTTACCACAAAACTGCAAACTGTGTAAGGAATAAATCATCTATTCATTTATTTCGGTAAGTTACTTAATAAACATGTTTGTTTTGGAGGCCATATTCGATTGTTTAAGGAGACACAGAGCCGTATTTCCCATTTCCGTGTGATTTGCAAAGATAATTATTAATTATTGCAATAATGTGGATTAATCAAAGAGGATTAATATATTTAATGTTGACAGTAGCACGTTTTATACGATTTTACATAATAGGTACTTTAAGATTGTATTATTTTTAGTGTTTCAAAGGATACTGAGAGAAGAGAGGCTTGGAGAGTACCTTTAAATTTGGAAAAAGAAGATATGTTTGTGAATTCCAATGTATGCCACTTACATTTTACCCAGGAGTCTTATGATTTTGAGAAGTCACCTTTTTTCACTCCATTTAAAACAAAATGCTTTACCTATTATGGACATTATGGTAAGTAGATTCGAAAGAAATATATAATATTAGTTTATTCAGATCACTAAAATAATTATTATTAAAAATACAGTAGGACCTACTTAAATTATTAAACAAACAGTTAATAGTGTCCAAAAAATTACCTTTTCCGAAGTTCTCAAATATTTACTTACATAAAATTTTATAAAAATTAGAAACGTATTTAAAATTTTGTGCCTGAATTATTTTTACAATAATGTATTTATTCGTAACTTTTGTTTATTTACTGTTTCCATATGAGCAGAAAAATTATTTTATAAATACCTATTAAATTTATTCGAATATAATTAAAAAATTGGTGTGTATTATTTAGGTATACTATTATTTTCAAATATATTTTTTCGAGGATTTATTTTTGTGATTTTCTTACAGAAAAACAAATCAATATAGAAAATGTAAAATTTTCCAAGGGCCTTTAATTTTTTTTAAATTCAGGTGAATGATGTTCAATAAAGCAGAGGGATAGTTCAATTAGAAATTTTATATTCTCAATATTCATTTATTTTTTCTGATTGCAAATTATGAAAATTGAAAAAAAATCCATAAAACTTAATATTTTTCGATAACTCCTAAAATGAAGTCTACAGGGGGCTTGACAGGGGGAGTGTTAATATATGAGGAAAAACCCTGTAGATAAAATATCAAAAGGATTTAAACAATATAAACAATAACACGTAGGTATAATACATCTTATTTTTTATAGGATACTAGTAAAAGCTTGACCGAAACTACATCTGTTTCGTCTCAACCATCGACAAGTGCTGCTATATCTTTGTTAAATGAACCACGGCCATCAATAAGTACTGGATTATTAGGACATAGAATGGACAGAATTGCCACAAAGGTCATTTACTAGTTTGGGTTTTGTGGAAAATAAAACACCCCCAAGTTCTCCTATTCGAGGGTATTCTAAAGTAAGTTAACTAAGTAAAATTTATTATTGAGTACTATTACTAAGTATTTTAACTTATTGAAAAATAAAGTATACTTATTTAAAAAACATATTAAATAAGTTGTTCAAATTGTTCAGTCAGCATTGCCAGGGCCTTTATTATTTAATATTGGCATTCAGTAAGTAATAGAAGTATGTTAAATAAAAAAAAAAAAAATAAACATCTTATGTAAAGTAAGTCTTCATGCAATCTATAATCAAAAATCAATAATAGTGCCAATATTGTTTATTAATTATGTAAATTTTTTTAAGGTTGAAACACCCCGAAAACGAAAACTGAAGTCTCAGTTGACTAAAGCTCGTAAAAAAATTAAGAGGCTTAGGACAAGTCTTTGCCATTTTAAGAAGAGTTGCTAGGCTTGCTGAGGTGATTAAATCACTCAGTGGCAAAGTCACCGATGAAACATTAGAAACTTTGTGTAAGATAGGACCTAATGAAGAATTTTTGCAGAGACAGATGTACCATAAACATAAGTATGGCGAACAGCTTAAAGCCTTTTCATTAACTCTTCTTTATTATTCTGTTAAGGCCTACAATTTTGTTCGTAATACTTTTAATTCGGCTCTTCCTCACCCAAAGACTATATCGAGGTGGTACAAAAATATAAATGGCGAGGCCGGATTTACAGCAGAAGTTTTCGACCTATTAAAAATCAAAGGACAGAATACAGATTATAAACTTCTTTGCAGCTTAACTATAGACGAAATGGCAATTCGTCAGCATGTGGAGTGGGATGGAACGAAGTATTACGGATTTGTAGATTTTGGAGTAGAAACTGAAACTGACAGTCATCCTGTAGCCAAGGATGCACTCGTGTTCATGCTAGTTTGCATTAATGAGTCATGGAAGCTTCCTCTTGGATATTTTTTAATAGATAGTTTAACCGGTCAACAAAAAAAAATTTAGTGCTACAGTGTCTAAAGTTAGTCAATGAAACGGGGCTACTGTTGGTTTCAATATGTTTTGATGGAGCTACAAACAGCTACGTTGGCCAAACAGTTAGGGTGTAATTTTGATCCCAAAAATATACAATCTACATTTGTTGATCCCAGTTGTGGCAGAAGAATTGCAGTCTTTTTTTACCCCTGTCATATGATTAAATTGTTAAGAAATTTGTTAGGAGATAAAAAAAATATTATTGATAAGGGTGATACTATTCAGTGGGAATATTTAGTAAAATTAATGAAATTGCAAGATGAAGAGGGTGTTCATTTAGCAAATAAATTGAGAAAATCACATATTCTTTAAAAACCAAAAAATGAAAGTTAAATTAGCCACCCAACTATTTAGTACTTTTGTAGCACATGCTTTGGAGTTTTTAAACGAAACTTTAAAATTAGAGCAGTTTAAAGATTGTGAAGCTACAGTAAAATTTATTAGATGTATTAATAACTTATTTGACATCTTGAATTCCAGAAATATGTATCAGTATGGTTACAAACAGCCTGTTAACAAACAAAATTTTGAGGGTTTTAATAAATTTTTGTCAGAAACAGCAGATTATTTTAAATCTTTGGAATTAGCGATCGGCAAACCTGTTTGTGAGAGTGTAAGAAAAATGGGGGTAATAGGATTGTTGTTTTGTATCGAAAGTATAAAATTTCTCTATAACAATATTATTGAAGAAAATCAATTAGCTGTATATTCATACTAAAAGCCAGGATCATGTTGAACTTTTTTTTGGGCAAATCAGGGCAATGGGGGTTGTAACGACAACCCAACAGCTAAACAATTTAAAGTCGCGTATAAGAAAATGCTTGTACACCTTGAATTGAGAGATTCTTTTAGAGAAAATTGTATTCCATTGGAAACAATATCAGTTTTGTCTCCTTCTGATATTATTAATAAATCGTGTGGTAGACAGCGAATAGCAGAAGATATAAACGAACCAGAAATGGATGATGACATGTATTACCACATTCTAAATATAGAAATATCAGAATTTAAAAATGAAATTCTTATTTATGTAGGGGGGTTATATTGTAACCAAACTCTTGAAAATTCTAAAATGTGAAGAATGTGTAGAAGCATTGTTAGGGGACAGAGCTGACTTTCTTACGTCCTTTATAAATCAGAAAGACAGAGGTCAACTCTCGTATCCCTCTGAAGATGTAATATTTATATGTCGAACTTCAGAGAAAATCTTTCAAATTTATATAAATAAAAGAAATAATTTAATAAATGTCAATTTATTAAACATAAAATTGTTAGATTTGTTAATTAATCAAAACTTATTTAAAAACCTAAATAATCATTTTAAAGAACAGACTGCGTTTACCTGTCACTATAGCAATTTAATTAAATTAATATCTCTATATTTTAAAATTAGAATTCACCATTATAACAGCAATATGTTTGATAGAAGTAGAAGCATGAGATCTGTTTACAATAAATTAATATTATTTAAAAGACAATAATGTATATATTATTTTATATAAGTACACTATTTTTTATAATAAGATGCACATTTAAATAAATGATTGTAGAAACTTTGTTTTTTTAATTATATTGATACATAGGTTTATAGAGTACTATCTATTATTTAAAATACACAATGCATAGGTTAGCTAATATAAAAATTGTTTTTTTTTTTTCAATAAAATCACTTTATTTTCAATACTAATTTTTTTATTTGAATTATATTTTAGAAGCCAAAATAAAAAATGTCTATGGTTTTAATAAAAATATTTAAATAGTCTGGATGTTCTTTATTGTGTTATTTAAAGAAATATACCCAAAAAAACCTACAAAAAAGCATGTTATATTTGACACACAAAAGATTACATCTAGTTAAATAAAAAAATAAATATAAAGCTAAAACTTTCCTAAATACCTTATTTTTTAGTTCTTGAAAAGAAATTAGGAGTCAAAATGTTTTGTTTCTTGTTGTAGGTCTACAATATAATTAATATATTATTATGTTGTATACATAAAACCGTTTTATGGCATTGTAATGACAAAAAAATACCGAGAAGAATACTATATAATTAAAATAATGCTGAAAACTAAAACAAAACTGTTACTGCTGCTAACCTCTAAATTGTATCAATTGTAGTTGTAGTTCGTGTTTACAAGTGCAGTGATAACAATTCAGTGGTGGCTGGTGGATTTAGGCTAAACCATATCTCAATATTGGAGCATGGAATCCAAACATTATTTTAAGGCACGACTACCAGTACTGAATGAAAAAGTTTTGCAAAAAAAAATTGAGGAAAAGTTACAAGTTACTTCTAGGCCATTAGTAAAATATTTGCAAACTATTTTTTTTCCTAATCAGAAGAAAAATTTATCACCCCGTTTTTTTCGAAAATTGTGATTTTTTTGTAAAGTTATGACATTTTAAAATTTAAATTCTTCATTGTGTAAATTTCAAATTGTCATAACTGTACAAAAAATCAAAATTTTCGAAAACAACAAAAAACTGGGAGATAAATTTTCCTTCTGATTACGAAAAAAATAGTTTCCAAATATTTTACTAATGGTCTAGAAATAATCTGGATCGACAGCGCATTTTTGTAACTTTTTTTTCTCAATTTTTTTTTTCAATTTTTTTGCAAAACTTCTTCATTCAGTACTGGTAGTCGTGCCTTAAAATATTGCTTGGGTTCCATGCTCCATTACTGAGATATGATATAACCTAAATCCACCAGCCGCCATCGTAACAATTAATGTTTCGTCCATGGGAAGATTGCAACGAGTAAAGTTGTGACATTGTGTGTGATATTTTTATTAGTGATTAGTGTTATTCTCGGAAACTGTGATATTATTTAATAGTTATTAGTGTGTGTTTTAGTCGTGTGTTTTTAATTATTGTTTATTATTAGTGATTTATTTTTGCTGTGTACCAGGGTATGTGGATTATTTATAGAAGAGATTATTTTATTTCAGTTAGGTACGTGCAGATTGCCAATTTTTTATTATTTATTTCAGTATTAGAATTTTTTATAGTTTAATTTATTTATTAATGAGTTTAAGTTTTTGTTTTCAGAATTTATTGTTAATTTTACTAACATAGCCTCACCCAAACTAACACCCCAACCACTTCCTTCCTGTCAGGTAAAGCTCATACCTCCACATGGTACTTGCTGGGCAACAATAATAATTTCTTATTTAAAATTTTTGTTGTTGGCTAAACTGGGCAAAAAATAATTCTATTATTGATGTTATACATCAATTAATAATTTGAGTAATCATATTTAATTCATTATTGCAAAAATATTAAATTATCTGAATACGGTCCTGTCCCACCAGACTTGGACGTTTGATTGATTCATGGAACCAATCAGTTTCTCTCAAAAGTGAGACAGACAACTTATAACCTCGCATTATACGAATTGTCAGCAAGGAACTTGTTAGACGACAGAGAATATACTCGCCTAGCACGTGGGTTCGAATCACAAACTTATTTTTTTTTTTTTTAAATAAGTATTTTTTAGTTCGTTAGTAAGATTTATATTAAAATTACATTTTTTCCTTGCACTTTATTATAGTTTGTTTATTTTTACTTCATTTTTTCCTTGCCCTTTATTATAGTTTGTTTATTTTCACGGACATCGTCGGGTATGTAGTACTAAGTCTGCGTTATTTCAATACTCGCAACTGATGTTTCTGTGCCACGTGTTACGTAAACCAATCTACCTTTCCGTTCTTTAAAGTATATGCTTCTTTATAAACTGATTATTTTAAATTTTGTTTCATTTTTACTAAAGTGAAACCAAATTACCAGATGTGTACTAATTTAAAATAGATTTGTGCGGAACGCTGACAGTGGCAACACTGCCTTGAGTTACGTAATTTCTATGAACGGTGTTTACACAGATATCCAGTGACCATCAAAATGTCGGTTGCCGGAGGACGAAAAAATTATCAGAAATTCAAAATTTTTTTTTGTTTAAAAAAATTTTTTTAACAGTGCCAATCAATTGTACTCGACGAAATATATTGAGGGTTAAAATATAACTACGCATTTAAAACTCACCCTTTTTATATATATATATATATTATATATATATATATATATATATATATATATATATATATATTTATATATATATATATATATATATATATATATATATATATATATATATATATATATATATATATATATATATATATATATATGGGACGATCCGCGTCAACCGGATCAGAGCTACGACCAAAATTAGGAGCAACAAAAAAATTCGATCAAGGGCTCATTTTAAAGCTTAGAGCGTCTATTTTCAAATGCCGAGTGCGCCTTTGAAAAATCCAATATGGCGGCTCCAATATGGCGGCCGGAAGCCGGAGAAAAATTGAGTGTCCAGCAAAAAAAGCTTGTAAAAATAAAAATTCGCAACCGATCGGGTCATATCTTGTCTCAAATTGTAGCTGATGGACGCCCCTAAAAAAGGTGGCGTGGTAGGTTGACAAAATCCAACATAGCGGATCCAATATTGCGGTCAAAAATCCAATATGGTGGCCGAATTTTTGAAAATCTAACGGATTTGCACCAAAGTTGATATACGGGGGTTTTAGGGGTCACTGATCACGAATCCGAGGTCATATTTGCCAAACTCAAGATGGCGGATCCAAGATGGCAAACAAAATTTTCGAAAATCAATCGATTTGTACCAAATTTGTTATTCGGGGGTTTTTGGGGTCGCCGATTACGAGTCTGAGGTCAAATTTCCAAAATTCTCAAATTCAATATGGCGGATATAAGATGGCTGATCCAATAAAGCGGCGATATTTTCGAAAATCAACCGATTGCCACCAACTTTTATGTAAGGGGTTTTTTGCGGTCACTGTTAAACCTGTGATAAAAATTTAAAAATTTTGACAGACTGAAGGTCGAGGTTCATTCATGGCTCAAAATTCAATTAGTTATTGCTCAACAGTATTGAAATTTTAGCAAATCACTGAAGCATATGTGCAGTAATGATTATTTTTATGAGGAGTGTTTTCTTATTACCTATTAAGTAATTAATATTGCATAAAATTAGCATCTTTTGCACTAGAGAACCTCTTAATTTTAAGTTTATTTCCAGCACAGGGAATAAATGTATGACTGCTTTGAATTTTAGGCACAGCAGGTGGGTTAGGAATTAGCCTATTAAGCTTTTGTAAAATTTCTCGATGATCTTCCTTGGTATAGTGAAAAAAACGTATGTTTTGGAATCTTGACTTTGCCCAATTGAAGAGTGAAACTGAATTTAAAATGGCATCATTTGGATGAGCTTGTAAGCTATAACAAGTCGCTGCAGATTTCAGGCATGCTCCAACCCCATCACATGAACATTTACTATGCGCAGTAGCATTGCAGTGCCATTCAGCATCTATACCAAAATCGCGCTTATGATGCATCAAAAAGTTCATTTGAGTCCTATTCTTGAAATGTTGTTTAGCGCCATCGGATGCGTAATAAATTTTCTTTACTTTTGGACATAATTTTTTTATAACTGGTATGACCTTTTCTTGCATTAAATGAACTGCTGCTGCATCATGTTTGGTACAATCTGAGAGTAATATTATGGTGTGATGTTTTATTTCATTTTTAGAGCGATAGTAAAATACTACAGGAAATACTGTACACTGGTCGTTATTGTAGTGGAATGCCTGTGCTGCATCCTGTATTACATAAGCAAAATTTTCTGAAAAATCAATGAAAACCAACACTTCATCGTCACATAAATTTTCTTTTTTATTGGATAAAAATTCAGATTGAGCCTTTGCTATGAAATTATGAGGGATAAGCAATTTTAAACGATTGCACAATTCTTCAACTAAATCGTCTGTGGAAAGACATTGTTGTACAAGAGTGCATCGATCTGTAGATTCCCATGTACTGAATATTACCTGTTCTATTTTATTTTTTTTCCAGTAATCCAGTAACAAGTTCAGAAAATTCTTTCATTTTAGGACATTTTGGACAATTCAGCAAAAAGCAATCAGTAGTACTCTTCCTACATAAGATGTAATTTATGCAATCTTTATAGTCATTTAATTCAATTCCCGAACCTTTTGTTAGCGTATTCAAGTTTATAGCATCGATCATTGTTTTTACATTCTGATGTATCGTGCAAACACAGACGCTATGCGTTCCTGAACTTCCAGCAATAACGCACCATTTAGGCCGCAGCTCAGCGAATTTAGTTGATCCAATTTTATGCTCTGGATACTTTTCCTTAAACATTCCATGTAACACCTTAATATCATAAAGAAGTAAATGCTTTTCTTTAATTACTTTTTGACCTTCGATTTTTACTATAACAGCATCTTTTTTTGTTAGGCATTATTCGACTATTTTCTTCAGACTCATAAAATTCAATTACTTTTGAGACCACCTCTGCGTCCAAATTCTTACCTTTCTTGAAAGTAGGAGTAGCTAATACACCACTAGATTGTCTCAAAGTCTTAGATTGAAGTGCCATTCTATAAGAACAACCAAATTCTTGCGCAATTTCACGAGCAGTCCAACACTCTGGTGCGATTGTAAGTATGGTTTTTCGCATAGGACTATTCTCAGGCAAACTATTGAATTTTTCCTTTAATCCATTTAAAAGTTCTTCAAGAGCTTCCTCTCGAGATATTCGAGCTTTCTTGGTGGGTAGTTCATGTTCGACTTCAGAATCAATAACACTACTATCAAAGGACTCAAAGGACTCGTTTTCAGGCACATCTTCCAAATAATCAGAATCACTAGCACTTCTACCATGAGATTCATTTTTTCTGTGATTTCCTACACTTTTGGCATACTTTGGATTTTTCATGTAAGTTCGGAAAAACTTTCAATAATCTTTTGGAAATGATCCTTAAGTCTTTGCCAACATGACTATCTACATTCAATGGATTAGCACACCTTTTTGAATGCAACTTTTTCGTTTCTTCTTGATTGCAATTTTTATTTGCCATTTTTGAGAAAAGAGCCGTTGTTGACTATACGCCGATGTTATAAGAGTGTATCGTTAAAGAAAAAAAATTCAAAAAAAAAGTTGAATTAGAAAAAAATCTCAGCAACTATCCTAAAAAGGACCGTTATTGAGTATTCGCCAATGTAATAAGAGCACCCGGAATCCCAGACAAACGACTATCCTGAAAAGGACTGTCGTCACTGAAAAGAAAGGGCCTAGATACAAAAAATGAGAAATTCCCCAGCTATCCTGAAAAGGACTGCTGGAAATTTACCACCGATGCGATATTTAGCACACACCTGAAAGAAAAAACTCAGCAACTATCCTAAAAAAGGACCGTTATTGAGTATTCGCCAATGTAATATGAGCACCCGGAATCCCAGACAAACGACTATCCTGAAAAGGACTGTCGACACTGAAAATAAAGGGCCCAGATACAGAAAATAATGTCTCAGCAAAATAGGCAGAAAATCCAACTATGATATTTGGCATATATTAAAAAAAAATCTATGACTGTGATATTAAAACATCAATATTTCCCACCTATACTTATTACCTTTTATACCCAAACTTATTTGTAGTTGGCAAAGCGTCACCTGTTGAATAAAAAGTGAAATATCGATATACCAGATTTACGACAAAGCCGGTGTCGGGGGTTTTTTGGGGTTGCTGATCACGAATCCGAGGTCGGATCTGCAAAATTCAAGATGGCGGATCCAATATGGCGGATATGTTTTTTAAAAATCAACCGATTTGCACCAAATTTGGTATACTGGGGTTTTTGGGGTCGCTGAATACGAATCAGATGTTTAAAATTCAAGATGGTGGACCCAATATGGCGGAAACTCAATAACCCACTCTATATTGGGTCCGCCATCTTGGATTTTAAAAATCGAACTTCGGATTCGTAATCGGCGACCCCAAAAACCCCCGTATAACAAATTTGGTACAAATCGGTTAATTTTCGAAAATTTCGTCCTCCATCTTGAATCCGCCATCTTGAGTTTGGCAAATTTGACTTCGGATTCGTGATCAGTGACCCCCAAAATCCCCGTATATCAAATTTGGTGCAAATCGGCTGATTTTCAAAAAATTCGGTCACCATATTGGAATTGCGACCGCTATATTGGATCCGCCATGTTGGATTTTGTCAACCTACCACGCCACCTTTTTAGGGGCGTCCATCAGCTACAATTTGAGACAAGATATGACCCGATCGGTTGCGAATTTTTATTTTTACAAGCTTTTTTTTGCTGGACACTCGATTTTTCTCCGGCTTCCGGCCGCCATATTGAGCCGCCATATTGGATTTTTTCAAAGGCGCACTCGGCATTTGAAAATAGACGCTCTAAGCTTTAAAATGAGCCCTTGATCGAATTTTTTTTGTTGCTCCTAATTTTGGTCGTAGCTCTGATCCGGTGGACGCGGATCGTCCCTATATATATATTTTTTTTTTATAATATATATATATATATATATATATATATATATATATATATATATATATATATATATATATATATATATATATATATATATATATATATATATTTATTTATTTATTTATTTTTCTACTGTGAAACCAGTCTTAAATAAAATAGACTAGGTAAAGTTGATATTCTGAATTTTATTTAACGCAAAGTTATAGGTAACAAATCTGGTTGTACACCGAGAATCAATTGCGGCAGGTAAAAATGAAGTTGTCAATTTCGACGAAACTGACAACTATACACACCGACCCTTGGACATTCCGTTTCTTCACTGAGTTATCTTAGCTTCTATCATACCACTGATAGAATAAAGTGGTGTTTCTACACTTTAAAACAAGAACTGGCGCTCGAGACCGTACCGCAATAAATGTTCAAAGTACTGCTGTTGTACTAGAGGGTGTCAGAATGGCAATTAACGCATTTTGTTGGTAATAAGTACGTCACAAATAGTAATGAGATTTTAAAACTACTACAAAGAAAAATAGAAAATTAAATATTTTAATCTTTTGTTTACTTATATTTACTTTATAGTAATAAAGTGTCAGACTATCAAATCATATTTGAATTAATAGGCATTCATTGAGGTAAATCACAATTAAGATGTGCCCATTCATCTCATATAAGTACATAAAAAAATCGAGCATTGGCTCCCGGTATTATATAAATATATTTTGTGTATTTATAATGACCACACGGCTATGTTAGAGAACCATGCACGACTAAAGGTCGACAAAGGGTCACTGCGAGCCCAGGTAAACAATTTGTTGTGTGCTTAGATGAATCAATGAATGGAGCAAGAAATAAAAATGTCACTAACGACGTATTTTTATTTTGTTTACATAAAACTGTGAAAAACGTATTTATTTGTCGGGGGGGCAAGAGAATCTGTTTCGCCCATTCTCGAAGTTCTGAAAAAATGTTCGTATACAAAAATCAATAAAATAAAGAAAGTGGTAACAATCAAACTCAAAAATAAATCCAAATTTGATAGCTGACATGCAGAAACAGGAAATCATGAAATATGTAGCAACGACGATAGTCAAAAGCGTTCGATTAGTTCGTTAGTCTGAGATATTAACAGTCACATATAATGGACTTCCTTGCGCTGTCTTTTCGTTTTATTATTTTTTTAACAAAGAACGCTTGAACAGCGTACGTTGTAGGTTAGAAATAAATTTGTGACAACGGCATATTTTCGTGATTTCGATAGTACATAATTTTCAGTTAGAATGATGTATGACATGAAACATAACAGTATACAGAGTGGGTCACCAAAAAAGTACCCAGACTGGGTACTGACTAGTCTTGGTTTAATAATATCAGCTAACTATTTTGTCGTTTTTTTTTCCTTCAGTGTGAATAAAAGAAAACAAAGCAAAAACATCAAAACGTTAAGGTGCATTAACTCGGGAAGTAATTCATTAAATTCGTTAGTATTAGAACACAATTTCTCGCAAACTATTAGCCCAAATTTAAAAGGTAAGGTATCGTGTAAAGATAATTTAACAAACTTTAAAACGATGTTTCTACTTTTGACCCCTTGCATTTAAAATTTTAGCGGTGGATTCCACCCCCGCTTAAGGGTTGAAGTGGTGCGATCGAAATTACCGAATGAAAGTATCCCTCTTGAATATAAATTCGACGGGCGCGAGGGATTTTCGTAAAAATGAGCATAAGGCAAGAAACACTCCTGTTTCCTTTTCGATGGCCCACCCTCTATATTAAATTGCATACACTACTGGTCTTGACTTCAAGAAAAACCTGTGTTTAATGCGATAAAAAGTAAGAAAATTAGAGTTTAAATATAGAGGGGAGAGTTGCCTGTATACTGCTTCGTTGCCATTAAGGCCACCTCGGCGCGAAACAATGCGCAGGCGAATGCCGAATTCAGCCGGAACCGGAGATGCCGCAATAAATAATATTCATTCTCGTTGTTCAGTGCCAATATGGCAGTAGCGCAGAAAGAAGTGGAATATCTTCTAAATGATTAGTGTGGAAGAAATGTTAGGCACCCATTTGTTCTACCTTGTTCTTTCGTTTCATACTTTAACAGAGGCTGTTTGTAGAGAATGAACATATATGTACAGGGTTCAGTATTCAGCAACTAAACTTTAAAGTGCTTTTTCTCAATTTTAGATTTGTAACATAACATGTTCATCCACTAAGCTCTTCAATTGCCTTTGTGATCTACCAGTTTTCTATTCCGTCACTGTCTGCTACATTAAACGCAGGTTTTGTTTGAAGTCGAGACCCGTAGTGTATACAATTCTGTATTGAAATTTACATCGTGTTATACGACTATTACAAAGCATACAGGAACTGAATGAATCTTGTCAATTTTATGTGGCCAAGTCCAAATATATATGACTAATAGGAGGTTTTTTTTTTTCAGACAAATTTTTCTTTCACAAAGTTGGTTGGATGCTGTAGATTCATCTATAACATCTACTAATACTTATATATTTTTGAGGAAATCTGTATCTGATGGAGATAGCAATGATAGCAGCGAGAATTTTTTTATACCCATTAAACCTTTATCATTTTCAACAAAAATTAAACATATTAAAATTAACTTAAACTATGAAAATAGTGGAAATATTAACTGTTGTAATAATTTATGTGTTTTTGAAGATAGTAGTGAAAGTGGTATATTACTAAAAATAAAACCAACTGACAGTGAAGAATTTGAAAAATCTGATATGTGGTATCAATCAAAAGAATTTCTTATAGGTTTTAAGGATTGTTATATAAACAAAATTTCAGCATGTGATTTATGGTAATTTTTTTTGTATGGTAGATTTTAATTAAGTTGATTTTAAATTGTTTAAGTAATTTTTAAGTGAAGCGTAAATTAATGTCTTTAATAGATGTATTTATTTATATAAAATTATAGGTTGATTGATATGTGAAAATGTTGATTTTAAATAATTGGTACCTAATTATATTATTTTTAAATATGATATTAAATACGTTTATTATTGGGGAGTAACATTTTTATAAACAAGTTACAAGTTACAATAATTTGTGCCATTTTTAAGGATATAGTTTTTATTATGTAATTGTGAATTGAATGTTTTAAATAAAGTATTTTTAAATTTGTTTTGTGCTTAGAACAAAAAAATATTTTTAAATCATAAACATTGTTACAGAAAATCTGCTATTTAATGGTCATAGGAGGACGCTCAAACAGCACAAAGTCATCCAATGGATGTACAATGTACGACCGCACTCAAATTTATGGGACATCCACTGGTTGTCCATTATATTTTAAGGCAAACAATGGATATCCAGCGGACGTCCCAATGTCACAGAGATGTCCAGTGTTTTCTTACTGGACATACAATGGATGATTAAATTTATTCATGACCCATATTATGTCCAATAGACGTGAGCGTTTGCGAAACTAATCTGTCGTATATCCACTGGATTTCCATTGTATGTCCAAAAAGATAATACTGGACGTCTACTGATGGGCGTACAATGGACCTTCCGATATCCACTCCCAAACAGCATTTTAAAGTTGTGTTTCGCCCGACACATTCCGACATTACTGAACGACGTTGTTTTAAAGCATGTGTTTCTACCTAAAAACATTAGGGTATTACGATAATTGGTACTCATTTTGTCTCACTAGAATGACAGATTTCAGCACATACCTGTGTACACCACTTTAATTATTTATTCCCTATTATTGTAATAGTAAATTTTAAGAACGTTGTGGTACCAAAATTTGTCAACGCAGACCAGTTCACGGTAAAATATAATTTAATAATTTTCGTCGATACACAAATTTCAGTGATTTAACTGTCAACACGTAAATGGTTACCTACTTTATTAGTGGTTTTAAACTTAAAGTAACATAATTAGATTGACCAAAATCTCCTAAAAATTTGTTCACTTTATTTTTGTCAATATCACATGGTGGACGACAGTATGTAAATTCGTCCTCGAGCTGGTTTTTAAAAATGGTGGAATTGTGTAAAGCAACCTCGGCCGTGTTTATATATGAATCTTTCTTTGCACCATATGCGACGACTGCTTAGGTTGATTATTTTGAACGACCGGCCCCCCTCCATTGATACTGAGAAATCAACCCTATAAAGAAAAAGAAAAGCACGAGAATAATAGAATTTACACAATGAAATATTATAGGTGATGTTGTTTTTTTTAGTTATTCCTCTTCCTCCACCCCCATTCATGCACACATTACACCATGATATGAATATCCATTGGACAACTTTTTCACATTTATCCATCCTAATCCTAATCCAGTGGTATTTATGGTATGGTGAGTGTTTATAAGGTATAGTTAGCCAACCATATAACACATTTTAGTAGTTTTGGACACGATCCTCAGAGAGAGAGGACATAATGTGTGCAAAACAATGCGACTTGAAACTGTCGATAGCTTGGTTAAACTCTTGTTTACCGCCTGTTGGTACTAGTGTTGTGAGTAAGGAAACGTTTCATGGAAATAAAACGAAACGGAAATTTCGAAACGTTTCATAGGCAAAGTTTCCAGTAGAAAACATTGAAACGTTTCCGAAATTTTCAGTTTCCGAATAGTTCATAATTTTCCAAAATTTCTAAAAAAATTTTCGTGAAATTTGTGAGGATAACATAAAAATTCATGGAAATGAAACAAAACGGAAATTTCGAAACGTTTCATGGGCAAAGTTTCCAGTAGGAATGTCGGGAGGATTTCATAACATTGCTGGCATTTATTATGTAATTTTCATATATATTTTTTATGTTTGTTTATTAATTATTGTACATGCAGGATTGTATAATCTTCGAACGATATTTATTATTGTTGTGATTGCCGCGAGTTGTACATAATTGTTGAGTTTGGTTGTCCAGTTCTTTATCAGTATTTAAGAAATGACAGATGGAGCGAGCAGTGATCAGTGATCAGCCAATCAGATCGCAACACATCATATAGCGGTATGCGGGGGGAGAGGAGATGTGGTAAGTCATACTAGACAGTTGGTAAAACCGTTAAGGGGGTATGCGGTACGAGGGGAACAACATGTGCTGTCTAGAAAACATCTGAACATAGCAGATGTTATGCGTCATATGCGGGTGAATGTCCGGGTATGGGAACCAATGTAAATAAGTATTCCCATGACAACATCTGGTGCACATCTGATATGTACGTGTGAGAATGTCTGAGACGCATCCGGTATTACAGTGTACACTCGGTATATTGTAATAACGCCCTGTATATAACATGTTCGTACGATCTAGTGAAACTAGAATGTACGAAGTATAATTTGTTTAAAAATATACATGTATGATTTTCTAAACAATGTTGTAATGGTATGAAATAAAAGCTTGGATTTGATGGAGCAAGCATATTTCGGGAATAACCGCACAAAAATATTGTTACGTGTTTGCTATCCACACAAACACCTATACTCGTAGATTCGTTGATTGAAAGTCCAGGTAACACTTACTCACTACTTTATTTACTAATTAACAATAAACAACAATAGATTAATCACTGTCCTAATTATAATCACAACTGAACACTTATAAGTCTCTTTCGTATTTCTTCTTTACTCGTTCGACGTCAGACTGAGACTCGGCCCACCGTGTGTCTTATTTATACATCCATTCACACGATCGAGAGCAGTCCAGAATATTCCCGGACGTTAGCGTATAATTCCAGTCTCATCTAACCAGTCTACACAGTCCAGTGACGTAACACTGCCCTCCTTAAGCCTGAACGTCCCGATCAGGCAATTCATTATTCCTTACATACTTGGCTAG
>JANEYF010003581.1:0-53959 GCA_029963845.1 Rhamnusium bicolor
GTAACACTATATTTACCTGTTAGGACTGAAGGACGTCAGTTTATCAACAACATTACTCTACGCATATTGGATGACAACGGCGATTTAATCGACTTTCGAGGTGAAAAAAATTATTATAAAGTTAGAATTAAAGAAGTTTTAACACCGCCAGTCAAATGGGTTTCAGATATAATAATCGACAGCGACAGGTAAACCATCAATATAATATACTCGATAATAGTATCGATAAAGAAGACTGCTTGTGGAAGTAGATTTATTCAACGCGTACACCTTAAACAGTTGAGACATAGATTGTGTGCTGAAGATCGTAACTTTCTCAAATCTATTGGATTCAAACTGAGAAATCATTGAAAATAACAATGGTGGTTATTGCAACTAGCGATAAACTTGAAGTATTTGACGAACCAGTGTTTGATCATTCACTGGTCAGTCTACACGAACATACGTATAAACCGTATGGCTCACCATATAACAGGAATTCGGATGAAATACGCATTCCCATCAATTTCAAGATCTGATACTTGACATTGCAGATAGTTTATATATACATAGACGGGAAATTTACACCTAGGGATGCTACTGAACAGTGCTATCTATCCAATAATGCACTCGCATTTCTATTTGAAGAGATACGTTTAGAGACGGGTGGTGAACAAGCGGCTGTAGTTCGAAAACCCAGTGTTACTACCACAATGAAAAGTATGGTTTCATATGATCAAACACATGCACGCTCGTTAGTAACTTCAGCTTGGGGTCTCACTCAACAAAAGGAAGATATTTTAGACACAATCAGTCACCTATTTGGTGGTAAACTACCCCTTAAATACCTCATGGGTTTTGCAGAAGATTACACTAAAGGTATTTTGAATACAAAACAGGAACTAATTTTAATAATAACTCGCACATTTAAAGACTCATACATAGGGGAGGTGGATGCCGAATTTGAAATTAACAAGATTGAATGGAAGATAAGACATATTGTACCTGAAGACTGACAAAAGCTTAAACTATTGAATCGAATTAATAAGTTTCCAGAACAAACTCGAGTATATGCTCTTATACTTCATAATGCATACTTAAGTTAAAGCGCGTTAGATGGTTCAGTTCAAGGTGGTTTTGTAAAGTAAAACAACTACTATGACCACTAAAATCACAATACTCAACTAAATGCTCAACTTATTAATAAGTGTATTGTATATTTAAATATAAAATTATAATTAATATGTTTATTTAGTGCTTAGTAGTAATAATTATTTAGTATTGTGAGCAAATAGGTAATAAAAATATATGTAATCTATAAACACGTGTTTTATTTATTTTATTTTAACCTGCAACTAAAGGAAATAAAAAACATACACACATATTTCAATTTTATTCTAAACATGTTCTAATATTGCAATGAAAATTAGAATATATACAAATTAGACTATGCACAAATTAATTGTCTGTGTTTTCATAATCTTCTTCCTCCTTTTCAGATTGGTCTAGATAGTATTTTTCAATAATTTCCTTAGGTAAATATTTGTCTATTTCATACAGATAATGTTTCAAATCCAATTGAACCATTTGTTCACAAAATTCATCTAAATTTAAAATGCCACAAATATATTTCTTACATGCGTTTATATCCAGGTTGTATTTTTCAGAATATTCCATAAAACGTTGAACTTAATCATTATCGAAACAGTAGTTTAGATCATAATTTGCAGCATGTAGTGAATCCATACTTACAATTAGATCATATAACTGAGAAGACAGTCTTTCGATAGCTGTACCAATATATTCTGCTTTTACCCACCCTTAAGCTGAATAACACATCCACATATTTGCTACTTGTCTGGAAATTAAATAATTAGATGTAAAATTTTTTTATTTTAAATAAATTATTATTTAATGCTTACATGGATGTTATTGGTGTAGAAACGTTAAAGTAAATTGTGACTAATTTGACTGATATGAACTAATGAATGGTCTAATAGCATTATGTTTTATGCTAAACATTCTTTCACTGTATTCTATTTACTAACTAGTTACTACTTTAAAATAATCCTAATTAGTGATAAATTCATTTTTTTGTTATGAAATAATAATTATACAAGAATAGAGAATTTTAATAAAGGAGTCGTTTTAGCACCGGGATAAATTGGAGTGCGCTCACCTAAATAAGTCAATGTGTATTTGTCATTTACTGAATTTAGTTTATCGATAACATCTGTCTTTAAAACCTGTGCAACCTTTTTGGCAAAAATGATTTAAAATGTGTAATTATACTCTCATCAGACATAGTTACCAAGACCGATTTTCCAAACTGCGTATTGACCACAGATGTATTTTTCATTAGGTAAGCTTTATTTATAATTAACGATGACATTGGTCTCTGTTCCACAATCTGATTAGTGTCTTGATTGATAAGTTCATTAATTGCTAATAAATCAATATCAGAAATTGCAGCCATATCTAGATAAACAGTTTGTATAAAGTGAAAGAATTGCAACAAAATATAAAATAATGCTCTTAAAAATATTCAGATCACAACACTATGCTCACAAGACCTATTAACTGTAGATGATTTGAAACAAGTACGATTTTACATCGCCACTTCAGCTTCCTTTATTATAATCACATAATTACGTCACGAAATCCCCACTCACGAACACATACTTATTTTTTTTTTCTTACTTCCTTATAACGGAAGAATCTTCAAGAGAAAAATACTCCGTATACGTGTACAATCAAGGTCGGAGGAATTGACAACATCTAAAACAGCGGCCTTGAAAAAGTGCCCGTACACATGTGTGCTTAAGGTCGCAGGAATTGAAATATGGTGGTGTAACGACCTCGAAAAATATGCTCATATACGTATATGCTCAAGGACGGAGCGGAGGGCCGGTATAAATCAACTACTCATATGAAATAGAATATGCAATTTTGCACTCTTTGTGATTAATAAACACTTATTTCAATGTACTGTATGTTACAAATAAAAAGATAACTTGGAAATGTATTTTATTTAGCATCTGAAGAATTACTGAATTCTATTAATATTTATTTCTGTAGTCTAAAATATAAGGAAGCTGCCACCAAGTGTATTAATTAATTATTTATATAAATTGGTATTCGATGTATGACAATATTAAAAAGATTTTACATAATATTAGGTGTAATAAGCAGAAAAACATTCATTGCATAATGGTACCTATATTACAAGCACTACATTGTTTTCGTACGTTTGTCATTCTTTTTTCTGTGAACAATACCGACATCGTCTTCTATTTGCAGTTACAATCGGTAAATGATCACCAATATTTATCATATTTCTTGATGATGTACTCGATCTGCCATAATTCCGTTAACGCACTATATTCGCGTTTTTTCTTCCTATAGCAATTAGAGATTCTGCCAAATCTACCAAAAAAGTTAAAAATGGAATGTTTTCTTTGTTGCGAGTATCCTTATGTATTATCCATGCATTGACAGCAGTGGTTAGTAAAAGTTTGTAAAATACTTTTTTCACCATTTTAGGGACTTCTGTCTCTGATAAGTCAGACAGGTTGTCAACAATATCTTGCAGCTCTCTTGTCAAAGATTTTCTGTAAAAAAAATGTATTTATTTACTCTAAAAGCACGAATGGAACAATAAAGGGCAAAAAGTAAAGTACTACTGGGATATATGCATCCCATAACCTCAAAAATGAACAATAAATAAAAACAGATATACAAACATTTGCATTTACTAATTAAATAATATCAGAATATACCTACCTTGACATTTTCAAACCATTTTATTAAAAATGTTTAACAATTATAGTAAATAACTATTAAATACACAACACATGTTCACTTTAAGAAGTAAATGTACTAACTAAAACAAATATATTGATTATTCCAAGCATTTCTTAAGGTACAAACATAGTGGAGTGCCGAGTCAAGATGAAAGCAGCGAGGTAAGCATCGAGTGTCGGTTCACTCGATTTATGCAGGTATATAGTGGAACCTCGATGTTAGCTTCAAACACAAGAGGTTTGGTATATTTTTGAGCTTTTCGGTTGTTCGTCTGCAGTAGTAAATATGAGTTCAGACACTGAAGACGAGGTTCTAGTTGACAGCGTAGCACAACGATTATTACTGGTAATGTCTAGAAAGTGTTCAGTACATCCTGTTAACCAAACTAGAAGAAAATTAGGACAGTATCACACCCTTTTTCAAGAACTGAAAAAACACCCTGATCGATATTTTCAGTATGTTAGAATGGACTATGCAAATTTTGATTATATATTGGCCAACATTGCACCTCATTTAGAGAAAAAAGTGGACAAATTTTAACTAGCAGCCCATAGATCCAGAAGAAACATTAGTCGTTACCTTGAGGGAAATATAAAATTAAACACTTTTATTATTTATTTATTTATTTTTATTACTTTGGTTCTTCAATTTTTTAAGATTTAAATGAAAAACAACAAACTTTATTAATAAAATAAAAAATACGAAAAAGGATACAAACAGAAGAGAAAAATAATTTTAATGTGCATATTTGATTGCAAACTCAAAGAACAAATTAAAACACATATAAATATAAAAAAATGCTTCAGTCAAAATCACATAATTATGTAAACCTATAAATTTGCGTACTCTTCAGTATTATACTCGCAGTTTTGAAGGTACCTTGCGGCTTTGGGTAAGCGTACTTTTGCACTAAACTCTGCACTTCGTTTGTAAAATAGCATCGTCTTTTATTTTTTTTACATGCGGTAAAAGACTGTTAAAAATAATTTGTGACATCATCTGGGGTTTTAGGTACATCAGAGGTTGCAGATCGTTTTTTGACTAAGTATTCCAATTTTTGCTTTTCAATGTGTATCAGAGCGTCGACTTGATTAGCGCGTTTTCTACATCTACTTGGTAATACTGAGCGTGGTTCACAAGAAGATGTAGATGGGGTAGGCATATTCAGTAGTACTATTATTTATGGCTTCAGGTTCAGCCGATGGTTGCGTACTTACGTTTCTTTCATCATCATTGCTTTCCTCAGTTTCCTCCAGATTGCCTTCTTTGTGTCGAGGTACAAATTGGTCTTTTTAAAAAAAACATATTTTTAAAATAAGGCCATTGCGATTTGGTCATCATATCACCGGGATCTCCAGATCGAGGTTCAGGAATTAATTAAAAAGAATTAATTGTTCGACATTTATTTTTAACTGGTTCCTTGCACCGTTGAATTATGACTGATTGTTTAGCGCGCTTTGATTCGTTTAAAAGAAATCGCGAATGTAAATCGTGAAGCGATGCTTTGCTAATACCGATGAACGCAAGCGCCTGGCGCATCTTTACTATGTGCGCCTCCTACTGAATGTACCTAAATAAATCGCGCATCGATGCTTAGCTCGCTGCTTGCATCTTGACTCGGCGCTCCACTATGTTTGTACCTTTAGACAGCCAAGATTCTACCTGTACTATTGGGATAATTTACCAATTCGTTCACGCTTCCTGGAGACCAACAGTATTTTTTGATTTTTTAATGGGACATATGTACCCCAATAAGCTTTTGAAAAATAAAGTCGTCGCGAAAGAGTTAAAACCCTTAAATAACTATTCAGATTTAGTTTATGTACGATTCCAGAGGTGAAGTAAAATTTTCTACATTTAGTGAATTACGAAAAAAGTTATTCTTTATTAAAATATGTGCATCTCCTCAAAACGCCAAATGTCCATAAAAATGTTTAATTAATTACGGGATGTCCCATAGAAAAAGCTTAGAGATTTTTTTTTTTTGATTTAACAAAAAGTTCTTTGTACAACTGGGAGCTTCTTTCAAGACCGTATAAATACCTAATAAAATGAAAATTTGCTTATCCCAAGGCACAAACAACCAGGGTCATAAATAATATTAATTTTAATAATAACAGAAAAAAATTATTTAATAAAATTACTACCAAATCCATGAACGGTATTATTGATGATAATGTAAATGTGTTATCGATAGGTGTACAAAAAATAAACAATGAGAAACGAACTTAATTTACTTACAATAAAAGAAAATAATTTGTTTTATTCCACCGATGCCATGTTTAATAAACAGAAATAGTTAAACTACGGCTCACTAATTTATTGTTGCCGAGAACAGTGTACGCAACAACTAGTTTTTCACGCCACAAATTAATAAAAGCGGGAATTCAAAACTGTAATTTCAAATACAATATTTGAGAAATTGACATGATAAAATATCAAGTGTGAAATAAGTATACGAAATTTAAATTTTTTTATTATGTACCTTAATATACACAAATGTACATCAGTGTTGAAAAATACAACTTTTTTATATGAATGGGAATAACAGCAACTCGAAACAACGAATAACAACTGTTTGTGATTGTTTAAGGTTATTGATCACAAATTCCCGGAGGTTGGTCATGGTTTAATTAATATGAAGCAACATTAAATGCTTAGCTATTAAAATATTTAAATAATTCAAATATGAGCTTCGCTTGGCCACAGAGAGGTGTTTTTAGTATTTTTGGTTGATAATAATTAATGGGGAAGATATAACAATTTAGATTATACTTTATTTAATGAAAGTAGATAAAGTTCAAACAAACAAAAATATGTTTACAAGCTAAAACCCCATAACTCACACTACACCCGGCCAAGCTACTCGCCTGGGCAGGAGACGTGTCATCCCAAAGACACCATTTTGCTCAGACAAATCTGAAGAAGCAACTGACTAGCCCTTCTGCTCTAGTTTTTTGAATTCGTCTTCGGTTTTTCTTAGTCAGCATTAGGTAACTTACTTTGTCTGTTCAGGTTATTGCTATGGTTTTTGGTGTATCATCAACTTTGTCTATCATTATGAAATGCTCCAATTTATATCTTATGTTGAAACTAAATATATTTAATATAAATTCATATATTGTGTGGAAAATAATGTCAAGTTATACCAGGGATTATTATTGGATTGTTCAGCAATAGTCTGAGACGTGTTTTTACATTCGTATATCATATTCATAATCGTATTTTAAATAAAGTAATTTTGATTCTTCTTCTGAAACTCGTGTTTTTCTGCTCCTTATAGTATATTTCCTAAAACCACCAAGAAAAAACAACAACAAAAACTACCTACGTGATACGTCCTCCACCACCTTTTCCATCAATCTTCTCATTTTCTTTTTAATCTTGACATTCATTAAACTATTATCATACTCCAGTCAAAAAACCTCAAAAAATGACCCAACCTCCTGAAAAATCCGAAAGTTTTGAAACTTCGCACACTTATTTAGAGGTACCTGAGAATGAATATACCGAAAGTCCTCATGAATATGAGGCGAGCTCTAGCGGCAATTAGCGAAAATAGGGCACTTTCTTTGGTTTTTCGTTAATATCTCGAGAACCGTTGGTCGGAGGCAAAAGTTGATTATATACATAATTAAGGCTTATCATATTTGCTACAAAAATGATTGTATACATTTTTCTCGTATTCCCAATGGTTCCCGAGTTATAGGCGCTAAAAGAGAGCGTTTTGTGAAAAACCACGCTAGGGGAGGTACAATATGGCATTTCTAATAATATTTGACATATGGTTTACCTACATTTTTGTATACTAAGGATAATTGAGGAGATAAACTTCACAACTTTGTATAAAAAGCACATGATGTATGTTACTTATGATGTATATTGATGAGACACATGATGTAGATATATTAAACGATGAAATATTTGAACAAAATCCTGAGGTTATTCCAAGGAAAATTTTGTACAGAAAAATCAATCAGCTCTGAATCGCTTCTTGGTAGAAGGCCCTGCAATTTGATTATCTTGGCCAGCTTCTACACTTGCTGCCTGAAACAATAGGTAAGTATATATGAGATGAAGGTGTGAGAGAACCATTATACAAATAAAAACATGTAAGTAAAAGAAAGTATATAAGAAATAAATAAAACAGAAGAAATAAATATAAGAAAGTAGTAAGCGACCAGTAAAACAACATACGAACATGACAACCGATTTATGTATACTATTGCAAGGTAAATGAATAATAAAAAAAATACAAATGTGCAATCTCACCTGACTTCTGGTTTGTTATTTGCACTGAATGATCTGCTTCTTCAAGGTTTATGACATCGGGATCATCAGGGTCATCAAAGTCTTCTTCGAGGTTAGAAGTAACACCATTCAAGCATTCGCCATGGCAGTTGTGACAAATGCTTGTACACATTATTCCTGCCTTTCGACAGCCACATCTGTTCCCACATCCAGTTGTACATGTGCAACAAATGAGGTTAAGGACAGCTTCAGGTGCTGCTGGATCCTCTGTTGTCACAGGGATTAGCCGATCGCTTTCCACCTTCCAACCCTACTGTACAGGAGGAAGTTCATTCCCAAGCCAAAATTGAATTTGGTGGTACACTCGAAAAGCATGCTGTCTTGCTGCTCCTTCTGTGGGCGGCAGAGCAGAAAGGTCGGGTTTAGCATTGGATACAGATTTAGTGAAAGCATTGTAACGGTGCATGTTAAGAGAGGTTTGCTTTCTGGGCGCATTGTACAATGCAAGGAATATTTTGTTTCCAGCAGCAGCTACAGCCTCATGGGATGAACTTGGGCTGTTAAATAGGTCAGCAATACCTTGCAGTACAGTTTGCTTCTTGAACAACTTGAAACAGGAAAGTTTTCCTTTTCGATATGCAGCTGAAGTCATATCGCATCCGCTGAATGCATGCACAAGAAGTATGCTGTCCTTCATACCCAAAGTTTGCAATTGCTGGCTTGAATATACTTTCCTTGCTACTTTGCCATGGCTTGGTTTCAGTAGTAAAATGTTTTGTTCTGCCGGAGTTAAGGCCATGAGGAGAACAAGAAGATCTACATCTTCACCTACTATTGCTACTTTGTCACAAGTGAAGGATTTCATGAGTGCTGTCCGGACGATCAATGTGTCAGCATCACTGGATGCTTGTTCTGTTTGAACTCCATTTCTGGTAAGGGCAATTATGAGGAATGAAATTAGTCTCGATTTATTATTTCCGTTAGAAAGAAAATCATCCTGTTTCACTGTTACTACTGTTTTCTCTCCAAAGTTTATGTCAACTGATCTCTTTGTTTTGTACCTTCGGCTCTGTTCGGCTCCTTTTGTACTGGATGAGGCGGCTGAATAACCATCAAACACCACCGTGCAGCCGTTGCGACGATAAAGCTTGAGAACATAGGCTACATAACACTGGCAGATGGTTGAGATTGTTGGCGAATCTTTGGGCCACACCACCTTGTGTAATAGCAAGCCTCCATCCAAAACAATGTCAAAATAGACTAGGTTTATTTCTTCTTTTAATGGAGTAAAGGCATCGTATAAGGTAGATTTCTTGGTCTTCCGCATTCCTGCCTCCTCAAATAAAGACAATGGGTACGGGGCAAGCTCATGCTGTAAGTAGGACTTCAAATCCTCATCACTCCGCTTGTTGATGGCAATCCTCTGAAAGATTGTGAAAGGGTTAATAACCACACTTTCGCCATGAACTGGTACTGAATTTAACACGCTTGCCAGAGGGAATGCTCGGTCTTTCAGTGACAGCTTAACTTCTGAAAAAGACTGTCCTACTATTTTGGTCATTGTTTCCATACCGATTTCAAAAGCATTATAGCATTTTACTTTGTTATCTCCCACCAGCCCACTGATAATTGAAACTATGTCATTCGTTACAGGAAAAGGAGGACAACTTTCAAACCAACGTAAAAGTTTGGCAGTATCGGCTGCATCTCTCGCTTTACGGGTCTCTCCAAAATCTTCATGCTGTTCACTTGCAGAGAACAGAATTCCTGTGAACTCCTCAAGTGATATACAAATGCCATGGGTAGCAGTCATTCCCAGTACCCATTTGGCTAAAACACTGTTTGTGATGCCACGCCCTCGTGTCAAGCCACCTACGCTTTTCATGCTACGCATGAGTGTCATTTCTATAGTCATATCCGACCATACCCTGGTCCAGAATTTATCAGTTCTTCGCACTGTAAAGAAATCAAAATGTACAAATTGTTGCAATTCTTGTGGGGTCATAACAGAGGGTAGCTTCATCATGTCTTGCACGTACATATGACTTGCTTTGGCATAATGGAAATGCCCACTTGCGTGGAAATATGGAATCATATTCCTCACACAACTCAAATGACCATCCCAATCACCAGACCGTTCTGCATGAATGTAATTTTTCAGCAGCGTGATCATACTGAATAACTGGACCCAAAGGGTTGATGTTGGTCCATTTTCCTTCAGCTTAGTCAATTGGGTTTGAAATTTCTCTGTCAAACTCACTAAATGATCGTTTTGTTGCAGCTCACACAATGATGGAGACTCGTCCAACATGTTTTCTGTGAAGTGTTCAATAACTTTCCGCTCTTCTTGGTTTACATCAATATGCTCAAATATCATGTTTGCTAATGCTCTGTGAATCAACAATAAAGCCCGTACGGCTCTTGCAAAGGCTTTCCCTTGTAGCATTTTTTCTACGGAAATGGGGGCGTAAATGGTGCACATCAATTCCTGAAGTCCACTTCCATTCATAACATATCCGATACATCCAATGTACGACATTAAAAGGTGGAAACCATCCAATCTGACTATATATTTAGACAGCAAGGAGTCAGGTTCAGCTGCTGCCACAATTTCCCTGGCTTTCGTGTACAGCGGCTGGTCAAATGTCACAATCGTGTATTTCTGGTTAGATTTTTCGCACAAGCTGCTAGCATACTGCAATGATGTGTAGATAGTGTTTTCATCGGATGGGGGAGAGTTGATGAATTGGATAGGAATGACCTTGGTTTTTGTACTGCCATTCCCTTTTGTTATGGAGTGCATAAAGCCTTTCCATTCGGGAACACACTTAATGTTGAGCCATTTTGCTGCCAACCAAAGAGTATCGTATGGAGTTAGCTGATCAGTTTTCTTGACTATATTTTTCAGATCCTCCACAATCACATTACTAAATCCACCTTGTGATTTTTGGTAAGTTTGTAAAGGAATCGCTCCAAGTTCCCCTACTGTCATAGCAGGTGGTACCTTGGTGAGCCTCTGTATAGGTTTTTCATGTTCGCTTCCAGTTGTGCTTCCAGAAGGCACACATTTGATGCCACCCATAGAATGGAATGTGTTGGGACCGTCCAGTGTTCTAACATTAAAATCCGCGTTATCAAACACAAATTGTTGAAAAGGAGTATCATTATCAGGTTGAATGTGATGAATTGCTGACATTTTCAGCTGCTGTGCGCTGTGATATGAAGCACTGAACCCTAAACTTGATAAAAGGTTACTAACTTCTTGCTTGCAAACCTTCTGTACACAAACAAAGCAACACTGTTCATTATTGCTGATCTAAAAGAGGTTGGACGTATCGCAGAGATAATACTGTGAGCAATAGAAATGCATTTTCTTTTTTTATTTGCATTATCTGCTTTTTTCATTATCAATGTCTCCAGAAAAACTTGTAGAGTTGGGGGTACACAAGAAGCTGCTTCTTTTAAAAAGTTGTTGCCCGGAGGGTAGACGCTTGTATCATACACATTTTTCTGAACATCCTGCCTTATTATTTTTGCTGCTGCTTGTACGATTCTTAGTCGCTCATTACTTTCATCAGCTTTTCTGTCATCATACCATGATTTCAAAATTTTGAATACAACATCATTGAAGCAGACGGTTGCATCCCTCCATCCAACTCCCACAGCAATTATAATTCTCTCTCCATATTTGTCTTTGAGTTTGCTTTTAATTGTATCATTTGAAGGAACATCCCCAGATACTGCAGAACGTAATTGTTCAAAGGAAAGTTGGCATTCCTCACTATTCTCAATGAGGGAGTAAATCTCTTCCATAGCCTTTATAATGTAATCTGCCTCGGGGCGTCCACGTTTTCTACCCTCTTCTGGAGGCTTGTGGGATACAAATTGTTGGGAGCAGTCCAGGTGGTACACTCCATCAGCAGCGACAAGATCGCTAATGCCAGACAGACGCAGCCTAACTTCTTCTGCCTTTTTATCATTTCTCCTGTCTGCAGAATTCAATACAGTCGTAATCATTTCCTTACTTCGACAATATAATGCATCTCTGCAGGCTTTTTATAGGTTTCTTTATTTGTTTTTTAAAATACTCTTCATCAATAACATCTGCACAGAAGAAACATTTCGTTTTGAATTCAAATAATGTTTTCACAGACGACCTTGTTTGGGGCAAAGAGCTACCTTGTGTTGATGAAGAGGGGTCTGCAGCAGACTGCTGTTTCAGGAAAGCCTTTATAGAATCATCCCATGTGTACTGTTTTCGGCACTCAGTGTGTAATCTAATTGTCTCAATACCACGAAGCTTATAACCCAAATCATCTTTCCTTTGCTCACTAGCGAGCAGTAACGATCTGATTCCCTCCAAACCAACTTTCGTTACACCAGAAGGTGAACCAAGAATTTTGTCGCACAACAAACAGTTCTCTTCCATTTCATATGTCTATTATGTAAACACAACATACGTCTACGTCAAATATTGTCAAATATTATTAGAAATGCCATATTTTACCGCCCTAGCGTGGTTTTTCACAAAACGCTCTCTTTTAGCGCCTATAACTCGGGAACCATTGGGAATACGAGAAAAATGTATATAATCCTTTTAGTAGCAAATTTGATAAGCCTTAATTATGTATATAATCAACTTTTGCCTCCGACCAACGGTTCTCGAGATATTAACGAAAAACCAAAGAAAGTGCCCTATTTTCGCTAATTGCCGCTAGAGCTCGCCTCATATTTATAAGGACTTTCGGTATATTCATTCTTAGGTACCTTTAAATAAATATGCGAAGTTTCAAAACTTTCGGATTTTTCAGGAGGTTAAACATTGTTTTGGCTGGACTATCATGGCCACACTTCCTCGATGACATTGTAAAATCACATAATTTGCACACACTGGGTGGGATGTTGCGGGATACGCTGAGTATGAAGAATTTCTTTCCTGTTGAAAATATAGTGGCCGTTGCGAACCAGAGGTGTAACTACATGGTGGTCTATAAGGAAGTGGTTCCGAAATATAATATGTAGGTAAAGTATATTGTTAATTTGGACTATGGGTTGCTATATATGTTTGTATTGTTTTATGTAAACAAATCGGTTGCTATACTCTGACTTGTTTTATTTATTATTGTTTTATAATTGGAAATTATTTAAGTTATTAATGTTTTATATTTGTAATTTATTTAAGTGTTTATTTTGTTTATCTGATCTGCCAACTGGTGTTTTATAAATCTGGAAGAATTACTTATAAATATTTTATATGTGAAAATATTAAAACATATTGTCATAAAATAAATTAAGTGTAATTTTCCACTTGAATTTTATTGTCAATAAATTTTGAATCTCTTGTGTAAGGACATCTTTAAATATTTTTTATAATTAGATTATTATTAATGGCCTGAATATGACAAAATAAATTATCGAAGCATCGTCAACAGTTTAATTTAATAAAACAGTCCGAGCTAGCAATTTTTTTATCCGTATAGATTTTTTGAATAACATGGTTTTATGTGATTATTATGAAAACTTATTTACGAAATCAGTTTTGCATTGTTACCTCTTTTAGTTCATTTAATACATCATGATGTAGTGGACATGAGTGCGTCCATAACTTGTAAGAACCACCTCCATCTTGTGGGATGGGGACCGAAAAACTTCCTGCATCAGGTCCCGAATAGCCACCTTGATTTGCACCTGCAAATGATCCTACAAATCCAGCTGCAAAACCGCCAGGTTGTCCATAGCTACCTTGAGCGCCTTAGGCGTTTGCTTGTAAATTAAAATTTAAATGTGTATCGACATTTAATTGAGCTACTAAAAATTTTGAGTAAATTTTTTTATTTGGTAATAAATAATTCAAGAATATTAAAATAAATACTAAAAATGTGTAGGACGATCAAAAGCTGCTGCTGCTGCTGTCGGTTTTGTTTATAATAATTATGTGTTAAAGATCTCACTTTATCTCATGCAAAGATATATTCTGAAAAAATCAATCAATATTCAATAGTGTTGGATGTAAAGCTAAATAAGCATTAAAATATGGTGAGTCAAAAGTACGTTTTAGTGAAAAACTGTTTGTTTTGAAAAAAAGGTGATATTGTTGTGGTGCTCTTTTTAAAAAACCATAACTACGACAACAATGAATTTCTCTCGTTTTTTTTGTTAATTTTGTATTAATATCAAAACAAATTTTTGATTCCATGGTTGGGAGACTAAATCATCTTTATTATACCTGCACAAAAAGAGTTCAACTGCAAATAAATCGGAAACTGCTTATTCTGTCATCATTTTACAACAACACTTTTTTTCTTCAGAAGGCAATGGGCAATTTAGCAGTTTACTAATTTATTCAAAAATATAGAGTGGCGTACTATTCATTTCTATAAAAGGTACGTAACCCCCGTATCTACGCCAATAACTTGTTCACACTATTTTTGACTTGAACTGTAAATGCAGCTTTACATAGAAAGGCGGTATGCCAAATTTGAAAACGATAGCTTTAGTCTTCACATAGATATTAAATTATAAAGCTTTTTTTAATAAAACTTCAACACCCTGTATCTAAGTTATGGTGCATTTTTCGAGATATGTTTATTAAGAAAAGTCTCCTTATTTTGAGATTCTCTATCACATCTTAAAACTAATGCATAAACATCTGGACCACCCTGTATAAAATGTATTGCAATCGGGACATGATAATGTTTTATCTTTTTCATTATACAATATACCTGACAATTGAGAAACTGGCTTAAAATCTTCTCTCAGATTATTGACAAAATGTTACTAATTTTTTCGGAAATGTTCCCATAATGCGTTAGTGATATACAGTGTGGGGCAACAGTGTGTCCGACTTCGATATGTCGAGTTCTATAATAGCTAGAAACTTGATTTAAAAACATAAATAAACTAGACAAAAAAGTCTATAACCGGAAATTATTTTCGAATATACAGGGTGAGCCAAGACGAATCTACAGGGTCAACTAATATTTTCCTTCCGAAATATCAGTATTTATCTGAGATATTTTTATTTTATCACTGACATTAATACGGTTTTTTGCCCACTTAACAATTAATTGCCCTAACTTTGTGTAACAAATTTGAGACATGCTTAGTTTGTTGAAAGTTAAATTCTTGGTCTGTATTTTGTTGATCATTACTTCGTGTATCTTTATTTGTTAAGGATAAGTCGGAGACTAAATTTATAAGGTGAGTAAAACACAGAACGTGTTTGTGTTTGCCAAAATATGTGGTAACGGCACTCACCATATTAGCTCCACTATCGGTTATAATAGCAACCACCTTTTTTAGTCAATGTCCTGTTTTAACAGTAATTTCTGAAGTTGATTACCGATGTAGTCGGCAGTGTGACAATTTGTTATTTCATGAATTTCTATACATGTAGAAACCAGTATATTTTTCTCTATATAGTGCACCGTAATGCCTAAGAAACTGCAACAAGACATCATTTCACTCCAAATATTAAAAGTTACTGAAACATAAGGAATTTCCGAAAATTTCTGTTTATAAATTTCTGAGAGAGCCTCATATTTCATGTCTATTTTCTTCTTTAATGTTTCCATACTTGGGATCTTATATAAAGGAGCCACTTCTTTTAATAGACGTAGAAACCCTTTTCCATGGCTTCCCCCGTCACTGTATGAACCAATCCTTTTAAAAGCAGTTTCAATAGCCCCACTAAATTTTGCTTTTTTATATTTGACGACTTAGATTGGATGGATAAAGTTAAAGGTTCACGTTCAAATGAAGATTGAGATAAAGTAGTACTACTAGTACTTGAACAACTAGGCATACTTTCGATATTTGCGTTGCCCTCCTTTATATGTATTTCTACAATATCATCAGAACTGTAACAGAAATTCAGCATTTTATTTAAATAATATGAAATATATATTTGTTGCATAAACCTCCTAGTAGTTCCAGTATCAATATTTTTAGGTAATATTAAATACTTTGCAAGATTGGACGTATTTCCCGATTATTGATTTTTTTCAGGCATATTTTAAAAGTAACAGTTTGCTTCTTTGTCAAAATATTTCCACAATTTACTTTCAATTAGTGGCATTTTCTATTCGTTACATTAAACGCACTTTAAACGTTCTTAATAAACTTTTATTACTACTGAGAGTTCTGACTGTGATTACATCAAAATTCCCTAATTCACGTATCCTTCAAGTGGCCCTTTAAGCTAAATATTACAAGTTCTTTAAAAAAATCCTTAACGACCTACTTCTTTTTTAAAATTGAACCGCTTAATACTATGTGGCTCTGAATTAAATGATGATTTAACCACAGACAGAATCAAAAATTAGTTCTGTAGCTTTAAAACGTGTTACATTATTTGTATCATTTGAATACGATATCGTGATATGCCGATAGGATTCAACTTAGATATCGAACACTTCGATACCGCTCTTTTAGTATCGATACCATCAATACCAATGAGTTTCGGTATCGATAAGAAAGTATCGATACTTCCAGCAGTAAGTGTCGATACTTCCAGCAGTAAGTGTCGATACTTTGAAAATATCGAAGTATCAATAGCATCCTTAGGTACAATCAACTTGTTGATTTATAGCGATGATAAGCGATGATAGACTACAATAGTCTAGCCTCGCTACAGCATAAATAACAACATCGTGAGGAGCTCGCGACCACAAAATAACTCGCGACTGTCATTATAGATAAAACTGTTGTCAACATATATCAAGTACGTACTGTTTTAATAAAAAATTACATATTACATAGATGTTGGGTCATAGCTCTTAAACTTTTTTGTCAAATTAATCAAAAAAATACCTTTGTAAAGCTTAATAATTTTAATTTAAGGTAATAGAATCTTCAACAAATCGCTTAATAAAGTAATTTTGTCACAAAATTATCACAAATTCAACATTATTTCTAATTTTTTGCTCACATCTCAGAAATAAACACCACTTTTTTTCTTCAAAATAAAATTACATCATAAACCATCAAAAATATATTTTATGTTCATCTTTTTTACTCAAGGAGCAGTGGCGTTATGAAAAATACCCTGTGTAAATGATAGCGTTAAGGGTCGTTTAAATATATATTTATATGTGTAAAAGTGAGGTTTTATTTTATAAGTGGAGGTAAGTAGTTGTATTGCCTTACCTATTTCATAAGTTTTAACTTTTGTTAAAAAAAAACATTTTAATTTATCGTAAGATTTATTTTATAATAATTATGAGATCGTGTTTCATAACAAACTCCTGTTTTTTAGACACAAACAACATTATGAATGTAAGTAGTTTAAGTACAACTTTGTTATTATAAAAGAAAATAATTGTGTTTTATAAATTGCAGTGAGCCTTGAAAATTAAAAATAAATTTTCGAAACATCGGCATTAAATTCAATAAGTGCTCTTTATTTCCCTATCCGACCTATAATCCCACAAAAACTCGAAGATCAGAAGTTATAATTGCAACTTGTTTTCCCTCGGTTGTTATACCTTTTTCTATTTTTCTATCTTTATCTTTGTTTTCTCTAGTCATTTCTTTTCATTTTAAGTGGTTATCTTTGTCTTTTAGTTCCTACTGCGTTGGATTCTTATTAACTTCATATGATTCACATTTGCACATCTATCCTTTTTAGGTATATGGAACTCCAAGTTGAACTCAGTAATAAAAATAGTGTAAATGTGGTACGGAACAGGATTTTCATATTTTTGTTCATAAATACATTTTTCTTAGTACTCTTACCTTTTAAAGATGAACGAGGAATTAATGGGCGCGTTCAGCCATGCACAGCAGCTGAGCTGCTCGATGCATCATAAAGTCCTGAGCGCACTGCTTATTTTCATCACAAAAGTAAACGCTTTGTAAGCAACTCATCATATTTGATTTACGCTGGAGTGATGGTGATGAGTTCAGAAGTTTATTCTAACTCCAAAAATTAAAAATGTCCGATTTATATTATGAAGTAGAATATGTATTTAATGATGCATATTTCACCATTAATGAATCTCATGATATTCATGAAAAGTTAGAAAGTGGTAAGTATTGTTAAAATAACAAAATAATTTTACAATATAATGTTTGTGATGGATACACCAAGTCTTGATGTACTCCTAATAATTAAAGTGGACTGTATAGCTTTAGATATATTTATTTATGCCAATTAAACAATGAAACAATGAACGTAGTAACATCGTTTACATTAGAGATGCAACGGATTTCCGGTTACTATCCGGTATCCGGCCTATCCGGCCACTTTATACTATCTGGCCTGGGTGCCGGATAGTAACTTGATATCCGGCCAAAACCGAATAGTTAAAAAACAGAAAAGGTTATATATATATATATATATATATATATATATATATATATATATATATATATATATATATATATATATATATATATATATATATAAAATAAAAGTTTTATTCTTTGTCAGCTACTTATCGGTCAGTTATTTTATTAACTTAATATTTAAAGTATACTAATGGCAAATTATGATGAATAAATACTAGTTTTTCAAAGTACAGAGGTAGTAGACGATTGCGTTTGTTTTCGTATACGTTGCCACCTTCTGAAAATAGCCTCTCGCTATATACACTGCTACAAAGGGCTGAAAGGTATATTTTTGCAAACTTTGACAAACGTGGATACTGATGGGAGTTAATAAACCACCATGCGTAAGGGTCGCTATTTCTTTCAATTCGTGCTTTTTTTCAAATAAAGTTCAAGCTCTCTAGCGATTGAACTTTTCTCCGCAACATTTTTGTTAATGTTACTATTTTCTTTTGCCACTTCGTCAAAACAATCCCAAAAAATTTTGTGAATATCGCCACTATTCACAGTATTTATGTCAGTAACATTATCTTCTGTGTTTCTCTTACGTTGTTTACTAGAGGACGGAGAGTAACTTTCACTCCTGCTACTCTTACTCCTTTTACCATGTTGGCCCCACTACCGTATACAAGTACATGCATTTTTGATTGTGGAATATCCCAGGAAGTTGCGATTAAATTGAGCTCTTGGGCTATATTTTCTCCTGTATGAGAGCCCAAAACAGGTTTCATTGCCAGTACAGCATGTTCCAGTCGAAATTCAGGAGACAACCAATGAGCAGTAAGGCTCAAAAAACTTGAGTTGTTATGTGTACAGGACCACATGTCTGAAGTTACTGATATTACAGGAGCTTGGGAAATATTATTTTCGATTTTATATATCTCAGGCACAATTTTATCAGTAATGTAAGTTCTACTTGGAATTTTATAACGAGGTAATGCTTTCTGCATAAGCCTCCTAAAACCAACACGATCCATCATTGATAGTGGTTCATTATCCAAGGCAATCATTTCCGCGATGAAATAATGATATTCTTTCGATTTGACGTCGCTAATATCCCACATCAATTTTCTTTCTATAGTTTCCGTCAAAGTCAATTGTTTTTGCTCTGTTTTTTGATTTTTTTAGAAGGAACTGGTGCACTTGTATTTGTAGAAGAAATAGAAATAGAAGGTCCAGCTGCAATAGCAATACCACTCCTCATCTCGGCAAACTTCTTATTATGTTTCATTTTCAGATGGTTGTCCATAGCCGAAGTACCTAAAATAAATAAAATATGAAATATTACCAAAAACAAAAATATAATCAATAAACATAGACGATAAACAATAAACAAATAAACATACCTGCACTTTAGCCTTCCCACCCGCGAGAAATCCTTGACTCACACAACAAACATTCAGCATACCGGACATCGTCTACGTAAACATCAAAATATTTCCAAAGCGGAGACTTTTTCTTGATTGGTGCCATATCACTTCACTTTCTCTGTTATAAAACTTTTAATATATGCAACTATTACCTGCGTAACGTTCAATTTAATATAAAAACAATAACAAATTCACAATCGCAACACGTTATATTATGATATGTATAATTTACAACACGAAAGCTATGCCGTATTAGTAGCAGCATTAACAACTAACAAGCTTAGCTGTACCAGAGACAGTTAGAGGTTGTCTCTGGCTGTATCTTCCAAACTAAGCAAGTAAACAACCACAAAACAAAATCCGCCCACAAGTCATACGTCACCCGTATATAGTCAATCAAGCGCGTGATCTGGAGCTAATTTGCCCTTTAACACACTCTCTTTCAAGCCGAATAGTTGGCCGGTTATCCGGTATCCGGTACAGAAATTAATCCGAATATCTGGTATCCGGTATCCGGCTAGGTTATTATCCGTTGCATCTCTAGTTTACATGCTGTCGGCCATGTTCTTTTTTACGTCTGCGTCTTCTCGTCATTCTTCTATGGCGCTAGCAAATTTCTGTTACCAGTACAGAGATGGCGCTCCTGATTTCAGATTTACATTAAAAATAACAAAATTAACAGGATTGCACCGCATACGGAACATGCCGCCGGCCTTGGAATGTGGTACCATTTCAACAACAAAATGAATAAATACAAGTATATAGTTGTATATGAAAATAAAATAAACTTATGCCTAGCTAAAATAATCTAAAAACAAGTAACCTTAAATTGGCAACACACACAAATTACGGACAGACCGTTTCACAACACTACCATTACTAAGTTGCACAGTCACGACCCTGGTGGTATTGTCCTTTCCTGTATGAAGTTCCTTCACACGAGCTGCCATCCAATGAAAATATGGAACCTTATCTTCTTTTACAAGGACTAAACTGCCAATGGTTAACAATTCAGGCGAGGTTTTATGCCATTTGAGTTGAGTTTGGAGTTCCGTGACATACTCTCGGCTCCAACGTTGCCAAAAATGTTGCAGTCGGTTATAGTGACTTAATCGATTTGTCGGAGTTTCAGCAAAATCAGATTCAGGTAAGAAGATTAAGGATCTTCCTATAAGGAAGTATGCAGGGGTCAACGGAGTATAATCATCAGGGCTAGAGGATAAAGGACTAATTGGCCTTGAATTCACAACTGCTTCTATTTGATTTAACACTGTAAAGAAGTCTTCAAAGTGCAGAGAGACTAAACCAATTACCAGTTTTAGGTGATATTTAATACCCTTTACACCCGCCTCCCAGAGGCCACCAAAGTTAGGTGATTTGGCTCGTATGAATTTCCAATTGATACCTTCAGTAGTTAAAAATGTTTCAATCGTATACGAATGCTCTTTGATAAGTCTCAAAATTTCTGTATTTGCGCCCACGAAAGACGTGCCATTGTTACTAAAAATACAATCAGGTTTTCTTCGCCGGACAATGAATCTTTTTAAGCATGCTAAAAATGCTACACTGGTCAAATCGGTCACCAGGTCTAAATGTAAATAAAAATGCAGATCCATGCCTTGGTTAAAATTGGTTTTCTAGACTTTCTATCCTTTAACAAAAAAGGTCCGGCATAATCGCAACCTGTGTTCACGAAAGGAAATGATTTACTTACACGTTCAGCCGGCAAGTTTGCCATTGAAATCTCATAGAACTTAGGTTTTACCTTGAAACAAATGATACATTTGTTAACTAGCAATCGACATAGATTACGACCACAAATTGGCCAATAATGTTCTCTTACTGAATATAAGAGTTGTTGTGGTCCGCAGTGTAATAATCTTTAATGCTCAGAAATCAGGATTATTTTTGTTAAGTGGGTGGTTATTATGTAATATAATTTGATGTTTCTTGTTGTAACGAATAGGGGCTTCGAGTAAACGACGACCTACTCTTATTAGACCATCGGAATGTAAAAAAAGGCTTTATCATTAAAGTATTGCTTGACCTGTCTATCCGACCACCAATCGCGAGACACTTGTATTCGTGGCTAAAAGATTGTAATTGAGACATTTTTAATAGCGTTATCATAGCCTCGTCTAATTCTACAGTACTCAATTGCACTCTTCGTTTAAAGTTGGGGTTCTTAATATTAAAGATAAAACAATTAATATATGCTACTACACGTTTCAGTTTGCCTAAACTTGAAATTCTAGAAAAAAGATCAAAATCTTGAAATACTGATATATTTGCCACAAACGTTGCTCGGGAATAGTCTCAGAATCGAGAACTGGTGTAGTAGAAGGCCACTCTGAAATGTCATTTTCAAACCATGTGGGCCCTTTCGACCACAATGTATTTGTCTACAGGTTGGCTGCTGATATACCACGAGAAATGCAATCCGCTGGATTTTCCTTAGAGGCAATATGACGCCAATCTTGGCAATCAGTCAAGGTTTGTATGACACCAACCCCATTTGCGACAAACGTTTTCCATCTTTCAGGACCACCGTTTATTTTCAAGGAACCTTGTACACGCTTAGATAATTTTGCACCTAATTCCGCTGCGCACAGCTCTAGTCTCGGTAATGTGACTTGTTTTATTGGAGGGACCTTATTCTTTGCACAAAGCAAGTTGCACGAAATTTTATCGTTTGCGAGACTTCTAACATAACAAGCTGCACCATAACCTCTTTCTGATGCATCGACAAATGTATGAAGTTCGAAATTATTTGCCGCAGAGTCCAGAATATGACGATTTACTTTTATGTCTTGTATATTTTTCAAGTATTTGAGAAATTATAACCATCTTTTCACGAGCAAATCTGAAACAAGTTGATCCGAACAAACTTTCTCGCACCACAATAGTTGTAATATTATTTTGCTGTCATTATTACAGGGTCAAGAAGACCTAAAGGGTAAAATAATTTGCCAATCGTCGATAAAATAGCCCGTTTGGTTATGACCAAACGGGCTATTTTATCGAACAAGTTATGACTTGTTCATAACAACTGAACTCCCGTGTACAATACTGAATCATATCAGAATTTGCTTCCCAGAATATACCGAGTGTTTTATTTGACTCATTTTCTCCAAGATGGAGGATATTACTTTCTGAATTGAAATTAATTGTGAATTTCTCACAAAGCTCTGGACGATTCGATAACCATTTTCTAAGTTCGAATCTTGCTGTAGCCAATATATTAGTGATGTCCTTTTGTAATAGCAAAATTTCCGTTTCCGAATTAGAACCCGCTAAAAGGTCATCAACGTAAAAACTATCAGTGATGATCTCACATGCCAATGGGCATTTGTCCTTATTGATAATTGCTAGTACGAGTAAACAACGAGTAGCTAAAAACGGTGATGCAGCAATCCCATATGCTACAGTTAATAGCTCATAGCATTTCAACTCGTCACATGATTCTGATCGCCAAAAAAATCCGATGAAAACGTGTATCATCAGGGTTCAAACGAATCTGCCGATACATCTTAGTAATATCAGCATTTATCACGAAGAAATACTGCCGAAATGTCAAAAAGTTCGCTTTGTACTGTCGGTCCCGCTTTATGCATATCATTCAGTCAAAAACCACGCGAAGACTTGCTTCTTTGAGTACTGCATGATGTGGTAATACACTCCAATATCACTAAGACTTTCTAAACTATTGGATAATTTTCGCATGTGGCCTAAGCTTTCGTATTATGTCATAAATTCCGAGTATTGAATTTTCAAATTTTTCTTTCTGTCTAATTTCTTTTCTAACAAATAAAATCTTCGAATCGCACCGCAATCGCTTTGAATCACATAACTTATTTTCATCCTTATCAAAAGGTATTTTTAATACGAAACGCCCGGTAGTACAATCTCTTTCCGTGTTTTTTTAGAAAGTGTGTTTCACAAAAATTGTCACTTTTCGATATGTCATCGCACTCTCCTATACGCCAAAACTTCTCGAGACTTTCAACCTCAGTATCAGTGTAGTGATGACATGAAATTGTTTTTAATGTGCTATTATTATTAGCAAAAGGATAATTTAATTCTCCGCCTAACACCCAGCCTAATTGAGTGTTTTGTATAACTAAGCCTTTCTGAAGTTTTATTTGGTTTTGTATTAACAAATCATAAAATAAACCAACTCCAAAAAGAATGTCAATGTCTGATTTTATATTAAAGTTAGGATCTGCCAACACAACTTCCGTAGGTAGGTTTAATTTCTTTATTTCAAAGGAGTAACTAGGCATTGGTTGCGTGACCTTCGGTAAAATTAAAAATGAAGCTTCCTTGGAATATTTAGAAATACGTGAACTAAATGTAAAAGTCGTTTGTAGCTAGTAATGAATTATTGTTTCCAATACCAGAAATTGAAGAATTGACACGTGTCTTATGAAAGCCAAATTTATTTGCTAGCGATTCTGTCACAAAATTGCTTTGAGAGTCTGGGTCCAATAAAATTCTAGCCGAAACTATGTTTCCCCTTTTATCCAGAATATTTACGACTGCTGTCGATAGTAAACAGTACGTGATAATTGTCAACTTGTTCTTAAGCGGGCCATTCACTAGGCGAACTCAGACCCGACTTGCGACTGCGACCGGACCCGGATCAATCCTTTCTGCTCCATACACTAAACGGGCAGTTGTAGTATTCTCAGTATTTCTCAGTTGACGACGAACCACTGCGACGTTAAGATATCATGTCGCCGTTATCACGAAAAATCAAAACTGCTCTAATTGTCGGGGCAGTAATAATTTTTTCAGAGAGAAAAAAAAAAGAAACGAGTGTGGACAAAGGAATAGTTACGCAAAAGGAATCAGTATACTCATTTACGTTTGCTACAAGATATCCAATCATGTGAACCTCCCGATTTCATAAACTATTTTCGAATGGATTATGACACATTTAATGAGTTGCTTGACTTAGTGACACCTTTCATTGAAAAACAAAATACTTTCATGAGGATGCCGTTCCTGCAAAGCAACGTTTAATGGCGACATTGAGGTTTTTGGCAACGGGAAGAAGTTTCGAAGATTTAAAATATAGCTGCGTTATATCTCCCCAATTACTTGGGAAAATAATTCCAGAAATGTGTGTTGCCATTTACAAAGTTTTAAGAAGAAAATATTTATGTGTAAGTATTTTTATCATAGTTATTGCTCCCCCATGCACTTTTATATACAGAGTATTCGTTTTCGTATATACATAATGTCCCTCAATTATTTTTTTTACATATTTCGCAAATATGGATAATACGATAATAATGGTTTTAGAAACACTCTTGCTTCTAGATCCCTTTTCGTAGCATGTAAAATGAAAAATTTTAAAGGAAAGGCATACAAATCATAAACGAAATGCGCGTGTTTGTGTGTGCTTCAATGTTTTCATTTAATTTCAAAAGAAATAATTGAGAAAATTTGTTATCAGTTATTTATTTTGAACTTACTTAAGCATATTTTTCTGTAACACTAATAAAATACTAGTCATTTGACCGTTTAAGAAATTACTTAATTCAAAGTTTGCCTTTCTTTGTGAAGGAGATGTGTATGATGATTGTAAAGCTGTGCATGATGACTGTTGTGGCTGCTGTGATGAATAAATGTACTGGAGTGGTTGCTGTTGCTGCTGGAGAAGAGAGTACTGTGGTCCATGCTGTTGCTATGGAGGGGAATATATTGTGTTGATTGTTTGTGGCCTGTATTGAAATTAGTTAGGATAATTCGTATGAGGTACTATATTTATTGTAGAAGTTTCGTGCAAATAATTCATTTTAGCATAAAATAGTACATCGGATATTAACTTTTGTTGTGCAATGAATTTCTGTCTGTCTTCTACCTTCTAGTTGCTGACCTACATTTTTTCCGTATGACATTTCTTGACTGTCTTCTTTCTCTGTAGTACGTTCAGACTGTTCTAGGGCTTTCAACCCAGCTTCAATAAACTTTCCTTTTCTTTAGCGAAGGAAATATTTGATGTTTCTTGCGTTTCTGTGAGAAATAAGTTTGATTGAGAGTCTGTGGGGAGTTTCTGATGCCGAATCTTATGTAGACTGATCATCCGTAACCTATAAACATAAAATTTAATTTTCAGTTTCCCTCCAAAGCAGAAGAGTGGGAAAGAATATCCAGGGATTTTAAAACTATGTGGCAGTTTGAAAATTGTTTAGGAGCTGTGGACGGTAAACATGTAGCAATTAAACAGCCGCCAGGAAGTGGATCTTATTATTACAATTATAAAGGATTTTATAGTGTTGTATTGTTCACAATTGTTAACGCGAATTATGAATTTATTTATGTCTCTTCTGGAACTAACGGAAGAATATCAGATGGTGGTGTTATAAAGAATACTGATTTTTATGATTTATTTTCGTCAAAAGATACCAGAACCAGTCAACATGGCGGGCGTTAAAGGTAAACTGCCTTACGTATTTATAGGAGATGAAGCATTTCCATTAATGATAAATTTAATGAAGCCATATAGCCAATCATATAATACTAACTATGAAGCACGAGTTTTTAATTATAGACTTTCCCGTGCCAGACGTGTAGTTGAAAATGCATTTGGCATCATGGCAAATAGATTTAGAGTTTTGTTAACCCCTATAGCTACAAATTTGAAAACAGTTGACCATATCGTGCTAGCTTGTTGTGTTTACATAACTTTTTAAGAAAGAAAAAGTCCATCATATATACAACACCACAATATTGATATAGAGGATCCTAAGACAACATGGCGATTGGCGAGGGGCAACAGAATTGACATCCTTGGCTGTTAGTACACAAAAATCTCTTTATCGTAAGGCTAAGAACGTACGCAACAAATATAAAGAATATTATAATAGTTTGGGTGCAGTTGATTTTCAACATAAATTTGTTTATTAATTTTTTTCTTGGCTTCGAATGTTTATGCATAATTAACAGTTATTTTTATAGAAAAATAATTATATAAGTAACAAAATTTTAGAGAGAATATCTTTGTAGAATCATAATATCATATAGTTTAGTTTGTGTTGATATACCTAGGTTAATGTCGTAATAGTATGTAATAATAATAAATAATATTTGAAAATACTTACCAGAGATTTAGTTTCATCATCATTTTCTAATGATGATACTGCTTTACCCTTACTTCCTCTTGATCTAAAAGGAAAATTAAGAGGTCAAAATACCAAAGTGTACAATCTGGTACATCATCCGCTCCACTACCACTTTTTTTCGCTTTATTCTACGAATCTGGCGACGAAATGAAAGATCTCAGTAACGAAATTTTTTTTGTAACGAATTCTTTTGTAGCATTGGGAAACACTTCCTTGTATTTTAAAATTAAATTTTCATAAGCCGTATTTCTCATTTGTTTGTTTCTGTACTCCTTGGTTTTTACGTCCCATAAACAACTGTTTTCTCTATAAATACCAATAAATTCTTCCCAAAATTCACGATTATCTTCGAATGACATTTTTAGAAAACGGTAAATTAAGACACTCCAGTCGCAGTCGTTGCAAACTACCCACACACAATGAAACAGTACGGATCAGTCCGGGTCGTGTCGTAAGTCCGTTCGTTGATTTAGCGGACCTGCGACCATACCACGACATGTCGGTGCTATCACATTCACGATAGGATGGGTCGGCCGACTGGGTCCAACAAACTCGTCCGGCGGACCAGTCCGCCTGTGAATGGCAGGCATTAGATGCTCCGCCGCCGCCGGCCGTCAGCGCGTTTATTGTGGATAATGTACAATCATTTTTTGTAGACATGCCCGAGCCCTCCTCGCTTACCAGATCGTCGCTGTAAGTCAACGTTGAATACAGAGCCGGACTGTCGACCGTTCGCCTCTCAGCCACCATAAATTCCGAGTCCTTATGTAACAAAGTGTTATGCTTTGTATTACATACTCTATATGGTGATTTTTCACACTCGTGCACAGAATGGTCAGGATTGAAGTGGTTCAAGCAGAGTTTAAGCCTTTTAACTTCTTTGTCGCGTTCACTAACCTTTAATTTTGCAAATGTCTTACATTTAAAAATAGAATGGTTCTGTTTACAAAAATAACACGTAAATCCTACATTTCGACTACTCGTCAGTAACTGGGAAGTCTGAGTTTTCGTTTTAAAATTGCCTCTTGTCAAAACTTTAACATTCATTTCAGATTTATTAAGCATATTGTTAGACTTCGAAAGTTCAAGTTTTTCAAGCATTTCACACTTTTCCTTAAGAAACAGTTTAATTTCATCAAATGTGGGTAATTTCCCCTTTTATTTTAAAACATTCCCAATCCCTTCTTGTCCTGTTGTCAAGTTTAGGCACTACTAAATGTACTACAAGAGTATCCCAGCTTCTGTTGGTTGTCCCAAGATTTTAAGAGACCTTAAGTTTTTACTAAAAACATCAAACAAGTTACGAAGTTGAATACCATTTTCTTTCGTCAACAGAGGCGAATCAAATATGCTTGAATATAATTAAAAACAATTAATCGCTTATTTTCATACCTTTCGGTCAATGTCAATCAAACCACTGGATAATTTTCAGCTGCAACTGAAATGGATTCAGTCAACTGTGATGCTTCACCCTCGAGGCATGACTTTAAATAATATAATTTTTGAACCCTATCTAAAGAGGCATTATTTTCAACTAGGGACGTATAAATGTCTCGAAATTCGAGTCATTTGTCTAAACACCTGAAAAGGTTAGGTAGTTTCAAAATAGGCAATTTTGCACTCATTGTATATTGAGCTGAAGGCCAATAGTTACCAATGTTACTGTTATCTATGTCTGACGTCACACTTTCACTTGAGATAACATGGACATTCTGTTTTTTCGTAAAGAGTTAATGTTAAACAAATATGGTTCGTTCAACATTTATTACAAAAAAATGTTTTTTACTAGAGTTCGTGTTAATAAAAGACAAAAATATTATCACGACCCTAAGGGTTCGTCTTAAGGGAGTTACTTGACTGTGAGTGGTTTCGAAGTTATGAAGAACGAGTAATATGATTTTCATGGTTTTTATTAAAACAATAAAACATATAACAAATATCAGCAATGAAGAAAACGACAATCATAAAAACAACAATTATAATAAAATAAAAATAAAAGGGCCTTACCACAATGCCGCCATGTCAGGATAGGTGTGTCGTACGAGAAGTCTTTTAGTGGACTCCCCCTGTCTACTAAGGAGCTTATTTATAGTATCAATAAATACCTCATAAGCAGTTTCCGTATAAGCAGAACTCTCATCGTTTGTGTTTTAACGCGGTTAATAATTAGTAATTGAAATATGAAACCTTATAACCTGCACTGCTATTTATTGCATTGAGGTTTAATAAATGTAAAAACTGTAATTTAGGAAGATTATTAGATTTAAATGTTGATTTAATTTTATGAATTATATAGGGAATTTGCCAATGAGTATTGTCCTTGTTTATTTAAGAGAATAAAAATATTCACTTCTTGACACAACTCTCCCACCTGGCAAAGCTGGACCCCAGCTTTAAGTAAATACACGTAATAAAACATAAAAAGTTTACACACACCCAAACGTATTTGATTAATATTATTATTATTTAGAGGATTTCTGTCTATTCCGTTTCTACGTGTAGGTACGTTATCAATTATACTATATTTTATAAACAAATAAAATGTCACACACACATCAGTTTTCAGCACACTCAATGTCATAGCACATTTTGAGTCCGGATCTGGCTTCTTGTCTTTGTGCCGCACTTCACACTGTACCTCAGCATTTACACCACTGTGGTAGTACCGTAGTTATTTTTGTTTTTCGTTGGTTAACCAGTCCTGTCATTTATTGATTAGTTTGCAGCATTATTTTGGTTCGGCGTCCTTGTTGAAGGTTAACCAAAATGCCAGGAACAAGGTGCGTTTTGTGCCCCATTGCCATTGTCCTGTACCTGGTTTGAGCATTTCCCTGTTCTGCTGAGTATTCGGAGTGATGCTGTTCTGATCGGGAAAGCCGGTGTTCGCTACTTAATGTGTGACACGTGGGTCCAAGTGCTTCTTATTTACTAGGCTCTTCCAAGTTTGTGATCCATCTTCGGGAATTATATCGGTGAGTAGAATTTATTTTGTTTGTAATGTAACTACGTGTACAGCTGTAAGCTAGTACTTCAGCTGTAGGTATGTTTACGAAAACCAGGGTAAACTTTCACAAGTAACGAATGTTGTGCTGTATATACATCTTCTCTTTATACATGTTGATTTATAATTCTGTTTGGCTAGGACATGTGAAAAATGTGGAATTAAAAGCCAAGATGTTTTGTCCTTGTGTCGTTGGAGTTCGTTCTGATGGGTTTCCAGTTTGAACAATTATATGTGAGCCTGTAGCCTTGGTATGGAACTTTCTTGGAAAATTTTTTACTTGGTCACCACTATTGCCTATGTAGGTGCTACCCATTGCCAGAGATTCGGTGTGAGAATGCCATGGTGCCATCGTCAGTGCTCTGTGTGGTACATGGAAAAAATTAAGAATGTAAGTTATCTATTGTTCCGTTCAAAAACGTCACTGTCCGGAATATGATGATAAATAAACAATAACCTCCAAATATCTATCTGGTTCCCAATTGTTTATAATAGAGTATTTTTAGTAGGTGAAGAATTTCTGTTTAACCTTTGGTCGATCTCATATTTATTAAGGTATTATTATGTTAACCATCTAATTGTAAGTATAGTATCTTGTACATATTTACGTTATCCAATATTGTTGTTTATTATTTAAGTACTTTTGTTGTAATAACAGTCCCCAAAGTTAACGCTTTCACACTGAAAGAAAATATTATTAGAAATATGTGTCACATAAAATATGCAATCATTTATTACCTTATTAGATAAATATTCAATATTTACGTCGATATTAATTAAATCACAAGTTGGGAACAGCTGTTTATAGTTTTCCTTTCAGAAGGGTTGCGACTGCCTTTGGTTGGTTTGACCTTCAGCTACTATTGTTAAAGTTCTCTGTCTCATAAACTTCCCAGTTGCCTACCAGTAGGAGACAACTTATCATACCGCTCATAGATAGCGTTACGATCTACTTTTGGGGAATAATTAATTTAAATCTCATTGTGTAATTCATGTGTTATGTAGTACTATTAGACTATTCTTATAGTGGATTTTAATCATTAAATATTATTTGTGATATATTATGAATTTATTTTAGTTACTTTCATATCTTATTTTATAAAGTTTGATTTTTTATATCAAACTAGTTTACCTCCTTGATAGAGACAGGAAGATAAGCCATTTTAATAATCAACTTTGTACCAGCAACACCTCTTGGCAGACAATCGATAACATCAATCAACTTTTGAAATGTTATCTTAATTTACTAGTGTTGTGAACAACCATCAGGTAATACTAATAGTTTTAAATGATTTATTTTTCTTGCAAGTTCTCTTCAAGATGTATATTTTTAAGGAAAAGTTAATAATTAATTTTTCTAATTTTTTTTGTGAAGATGTGACACATGTTCTAATAATATGTTTCTATTTATTCCTTTCTTAAATACATAGTCTGAAGCCGGCCAATATTAATCTGTTAAAACTAATATAACTCATCGCTAAAATTTTGAATAAAATTCCTAAAATTTATTCATCGCTAAAATTTATGCATCGTCTAATATAATTCAACGTTAATCTAATATTCATCGTTAATAGTAAATTCATCAGGAATTTCTTTAGTGAATTTATATTTCGCACTCTTCCAATTTCATTTGAATATTTATATTTGCACATTGGCAAATTAAAAAGTCACGATTCCTGGATCCAGAGGACTAGTTCCGTGGATGTTTTACTTGGATGACCAGAATTCATCTGTAACGTGATATGCGCTCCACAATTTTGAGTAACGTTTCATTACATCGGTAGACTATGTATTAAGAATCTAGGTGTCCATACCAGAAGAGAAAACGTTAACTTCAAGACTCACGCCACCATTCCACCCCAGGTCAGCCTTCGCTGGAGTGTGGCAAGTTATTTTCTTTTCAATTGTGTTCGGTGAACGAGTTTCACCCACTCGTAATAAATTCTTGTATATATATTTGTCGGTAATTCTAGATTACCATTTTGTGTTGCTGTTGATTTAATAAATACTTAATTTTATTAATTAATTTTTTATTCTGTCTCTACCTTAGACAGAAATTCTGTAGGTTCTGAGTTGGGGGGATGAAAAAGTAATCACTGGTAAAACTGCAGATGGCGCCCTTAAAATAAAAAATAATTTTTTATATTACTTATTCATGATCACCTAATACTCGTTGATAGAATTATTTGAAGTGAATAATAGTGAACCAAGGTCTCAAGGAAACAAGAAACGCACGGCCCTTGCCTCCCAAAAAAATCAGCTAGCCGCAGGCACAGGAAATTTCTTCGCTTTCCTTGTCAATAAGAATAGTTCTTATTGACAAGTAAAGTGTAGGCTTTTCCATAAATACCTGATTTGTTTTCCTCTTGTATTAAGAGTCATCCTAATACAGGGCGAAACTAAAATCACGGTACCACGGGGGTTCCCCGGTTATATTTGACGACCAACGTTCCCAGATGTAACATTTGGCTACCAACGTGGTCTGGTGTAACACTATGCCTTACCATCAAAAAACTAGGTTATTTACTATTTATTTTTGATTGCCCCTATTATTTCCTAACTATTTTCCATTATAGGTGCCTATGATTGTTTCTTAACCCTTTGTTGGTTTTACACTATTCTCTCGGTACTTAAATATAAAATTAATTACAAAAATGTTTTGTTTGCTCGACAGATTTCTCAGTATCTAGTACTTTATTGACTAATTTATATGAAGCAGGTTATATCCCCTATTCATTTTTAATCTTTCTTTGACTTCTCTCGCAGAGTTGGTTCACATATTAAAAAACAAAATTTTCTTACGTAGGTACGTTACTGAAATCCATGGGTTTGTATTTTTATTTGTAGTTTCCAACTTTTTTTTTATACCCTCATACAATTTTATAATTCCCTTTGTAACGAAATTGCAGGCCATTTCAGTCCAGTTTGTTGTGTTCCACGATGAATTAAGTTTCTGCCAGTCTAGTCGAGATGGCGTCACTGATTTCTACTGGAACAGTTGGTTTTGCAGATTTTTGCACTAAATATCTATCTTTATTGCTCATACTGTACTCTCAAATGTCTGTCTCTTCCAAACTATAACCGAGTTTAGGTGGGAGGACAGAACAGGACTTCTTTCTTCTTACTAGTATATCGTTCTGATGGAAACTATCTCTAGTTCAACGGTCTGGTAAAATTTATATGTTTTCAGGTATTATTATTTGATTTTATGATCATCATTATTTAAAAAATTGCTATATTGATTTAAAGTACCTTTGAGGTAATTTTCATAATAATATTGTACAGTAATTATCTTAATTTACGCCTTGGGCGAATTTGGTTTTCGGTGATCAGTTCACCTTGGTTGTTCTTTAGAACAGCCATCATTAATATTGATTAGTATCAATTTATCGTGCCTTACTGGCAATTTATCTAATATCCCTTTGATATTGTAATAATTTCGTGTGTTAGTTTAAACTAACTTTCGGTTATTGTAAATTTTAGATTTACTTGGCAACGGATGTCGCCATTTTGTATCGTAGTTAGTGGTGTTCTGTCTTTGTCTGTTGATGTTTTAGGTCACTGAGTTACGTTGGTAGCGCTCTGTGAACAGTGGCGACTGGTGACAGATTGGTACACCTTTTTGGACCAAACCTATTTGTTTATAATAACCTTTGTGAAAATTATCTAATGTGGTGCATTTGTTCTGTGGTGGATCATTTTTTACCAGTGCATATATTTATCAACCAGACCTCAGAAACGTAAGGTTTTTCTAAATTTAAAATATCGAATGCTTACTTGAACGTTTACTTAGTATTTATTCAGGAACGCTGCTCTAGTGGAACTTTGTCAGTTCTCTGGCAAAGATACCTGCCTAGTTATCTGGCACTTGATTAACTTTTAATTATCTAAAGTAAACATATAGTCAAGTATATATCTTTATTTAACTTTATCTGCAATTCATTAGAACCTCTCTCCGAGGAACTAATAAATGATTTACTTTAACGTTACCTTTAAGTTGAAAACTATCATATTGTTTTATATTTAGCAAATATTTATTTACGTTATCTTTCTAGTTGTCTGTCTGTATACAGACATTCTAAATTCTATTTTCTTTGAAGATTAACTTCTTTTAGTAAACAAATATCTTAACATATAGGAAATACCTATTTCCCTTTGTTTATTATCGTAGCTACACCTAGTTTATTTGTTGGACTAGTATTTTTTCTATTTAACGTAACTTTTATTGATACTTAAGTTAGTTGAAGTCTTCAACTTCCTAAAATATTGTAGAATACCGATCCTAGTTTGTTTAGTTTGCCATTTACTCTGTAAATTTGTCTACGTAGCTGGACAATTCAAACGTCACAGCTTTTAACTTTGTTTTTTGCGTATAATACTGATCTCATAAAACTCTCCTTTTTATGTAAATACCTGGACCTGGAGCTAATGTAAATATTGTACATATACCAGTCTTATTATATTTTTTTTGTTAAATAATATCTTTTTATACAACTTCCTTCCCAACCGAATTCAAGTTTTAATGCTATCTTTATCTTTTAAAGTAAAATTTTAATTATTTGGTACTTGCCTGGCGCCCAGCCTAGATTTTGGTGAGAACTCAAGTCAATCTAAGCCCTTATTCACGACCTGCTCACTGAGCTACCGGTCAATAAGTACAACCCCCTACTTATTGTGTTATGCCAACAATTGGACGGGGGGTGTTGCAGCCTCTCGGTAATCGTCAAAAAATATAAATTATTACTTCCTTCCTATTCAGTTATCTCCTTTATATATGATAATGCGTACCTCTTATGCTCTTTTCTTTCTAACTGTACCCTTTAACTTTCTAACCTTTAGGTATATAACTCTTGTACGTACATCTATTACCTTCTTTACTCTATAACAATATTCTTACGCTTTTGCAATTGCATTCTCTATTTTTCTATCAATAGATTATTTTACAAAAAGATTTCTAAGACTTTAATTATTGTGACGATATTTTATTTATTTAATACTTTCTAGAAATATTAACTTCAATAACCCATATAATAGTTTCTTAGAGTCAAAATGGACCCATTTCTTAGAGTGTATTTGTTTGCAGTTGAATTCATTAAGGATATTTTTTCTTTAAAAAATAGAGGTACCTTTAAATTAAAATTTAATATATGAAGCATATATCAATGGAATGGTGGCTTCATAGCTTACTGTATGTGGCCGGGCTTTCCAAAATGCCCCTGCTGTTGCTTCCAACTTTCTTTGGTTGGCATTACTTGTAGCAACTAGGGAGATAATAGTGAACCTGTACCAGACATAAATAATGTTACTGTTACTTAGGGTATATATGTTATTTGTTACCTCTATATCCTACATAAAAAGATATGCTTCCCCGTACCTTGCCTATACATACCTTTCCTTAGTTTTATTCTCATATAAATTAGCTTAAAATTAAATTATATTTACTTATGGCTTTAACCATTAGTCTGCTTCATCACCTGGCACCACTTGCGGTGTCCACGGGTCATTATAGGGTAGGATGCGACTTACATATACCACATCTTTCTTTGATTTTTTCGTTGGTCCTTTCTGGATCTCGTAGTCGACTTCCCAATTTTCTTTGTAATGTAGTATGGTCGAAACCATCTTAACAGTAGTTTTTCGGAGCGTCCCACCTTCCTTATTGGTGTAAAAACATTAACCTGCTCCCCTTCTTTAAACTGTAGATGACGATGCTTTTCGTCATATCGTGTTTTGTCCGTTGCCTGCCTTTTATTGGTATTGTCCGCTGCTATGTTCCGTACCGCCAGTGCTTTTTCTCTTATTTTCCTTGCGTCCTGTGATTCACCTGCTTTCATTAAATTGGCTTCTGTAGGTAACACTGGTTCCCGGCCGTAGACAACATGAAAAGTAAATATTTAGTCGTGTCTTGACGTGATGTGTTATATGCAAACGTTACATGCGGTAGGTACTCGTCTCAGTCTGTTTGCTGAGTATTTGTATATTTAGATAGCACGTCTGTTAATGTTTTATTAAGACGTTCTGTCAAGCCATTGCATGATGGGTGATATGCTGTTGTGCATTGGTTGGTTGTACCCATACAACTTAGGAGTTCACGAACCAGCTCTAAACGGAATGTCTGGCCGCGATCGCTTAGTATGTGTCTGGGAGCTCCATGACAAGTTATTATTTTTTCTAATATAAATTTTGCCACTGGTAGTGCCTTTCCGGATGGTAGTGCCTGGGTTTCCGCCCAGCGTGTCGCGTAGTCTGTTGCCACAACTATCACTGTTTTTCCATTACTACTATTCCTAAATGGCCCCAGAATGTCGATCCCCACCTTTTCGAAAGGTGTGCCAACAGGTATTGGTTGTAGTAGACCTATTTTGTTGGCCTTGTCGGGCCTGACAGTCTTTGCAGCCTTTGACAAATTTTTCGACATCCTTTTGTAGGTTTGCCCAATAGTACCTATTCTTAATTTTGTGCAGCGTTTTTGCGATTCCTAAGTGACCTGATAGTGCCTCATTGTGGTGGGAAAAAGTATTTCAGCTATTAGAGATTTCGGTTATAACGAATTTAGTTTCTTTCGCTATTTTAATTTACTTTAATTATCAAATAAAACGCCCAAAGAAAATACATACATATATTTAAAACATAGAACACAAGAGGGTCAGGGCGTGGTTAACAAGTAATAAACTAGGTACATACAATGCCTACAAAAGTATACAAGCTTCAGAAAAATATTTACATTATTTTCAACTGATAAGTCTATTTTAGGGCGCCACCCGCCTTTCTTTTTTTCGTTTTGTACCAAAGTCTAGGAAAGTTACATATTTTAAACGTCTAAAAAAACTACACGCACTAGTGCCGTTGAAAGGGGGAAAGAACGGTTACTTTTCATAACATTGTCTTACACAGTTCAGGAGCAAAATTAAAACTCTAGGGGGCTTTCTCCACCTCTAGATAGATCGGCAAATCAGCCTGTTGATGCAAATTTTAGTTTTCAAATTTTCAGCTCGCACTCAAAACGAAGCCAGCTGGTTAATACTTAATAGGTAGCTATTTTAATAATAATTGGAAGGAAAATAACCTTACCATATCACATAGCTTTCTTAGGTTACATGCCTCGTAACTTCTTAACCATAACATCTCAACCAGACACAATCTATAAGGTAGTGCCCATAAAAGCAACGTACAAAAACACACACCTAACTGTCTCGACGCACCGGTCTTGTCTTATCTCCAAACTAAGGTAACGTAACGTACTTCACACAACAGAAACATAGGTCCATACTCGGCCGTGGCTCGGCAGAGAGTCCCGAAACCTAACCGTCTTAGTAAAAACGTTCCCCCCTTGTCCCCACACCGCAGTGTTCGCGCTGGTGCACTAAAGGTCCAGTGGTCGCTTGAATTATCAAAGATTTACAATTTAGTTAAGTCGGTTCTAGAATTTTTAAGGTTGACCTCAAACCAAATTATGCAATTAGCATTAAATAAAACGCAAGTTAATTATATCCAAAAATGGACCGTTACACGGTATCACTAAAAGATTATCAAGTCCGTCAGGTAGTGTATTGACTTTATATAACACACCATCTATTAACCTAAAATTTTTTGCTTGTTTTGCTGTTCCTATTGGTATTGAGGTGCTGGCAGGATTTTCTATGGCATCTATTGTTTTAATTCAGTGTCTTGTTTTTGTTCTTTGGAAATGTCGGACGGTAAAAGTAGAAAAGTGGGTATGTTATCTACATTTAAACCATTCTCGTTTGCTTTTAGGACGGGGTTTCAGGATATGCAATCTGCATCTCTGTGTACCACTCCATTTTTGTGCACGATTGTATAGTCGTACTCTGATAATTTTAGTGACCACCTAGCTAACCTTCCTGAGGGGTCCTTTAATGATCTAATCCAGCACAAAACATGGTGATCACTTACTATTGTTACCGGTCTACCATAGGTTATGTGACGTAGGTATCCTAGTGACTAAATTGCACTGAGTCCCTCGAGTTCGGTGATTGTGTAATTTCTCTCAGCTTTTGACAGGCTCCTGCTGACATATGCGGTAGGATGCATTTGTCTCTTTTCATCTTCTTGTAGTAGTATTCCTCCCTATACCTATTGTACACGCATCGACTCTTAATTCGCACGCCTTGTTTGGATTAAAGTGTTGTAGTACCGGGGCTGAAACTAATTTGTTTTTTAGTTACAAAGGCTTCTCTTTGGGCATTTCCCCAGGTAAAACCTGTTGTTTTCTTTCTGCCAGGTGCAGTGGTCTAGCTATATAGAAAAGTTTTTTATAAATTTTCTATAATAGTTGCATAGCCCAATAAAGCTTTGGATGTTCTTCATGGACTTGGGTTCTGGGAAGTTTTTATAGAAGTTTATCTTCATCCGGCTCATATCCGTTTTTACTGACCACGTGCCCTAGAATTTTCACTTTTGGCTTTACGTAGGCGCACTAATTTGGTTTAAGTGTTAACCCTGCTTGCCTTAACCTTTTGAATATCTTGTGTAATTTTTCGAGGTGTTCCTCCAAGGTTTTAGAAAAAATGAGTATGTCATCTAGATAAATTAGTACGTCTGTCCATTTCATCCCATGAAATACTTTATCTGCTAATGCCTGAAATGTCGTTGGAGCATTACATAACCCAAAACTTAAAATATTAAATTCGTAAAGTCCGTGTCCTTGAGCTATGAACGCTGTGTATTGTTTACTGTCTTCTTCTGTTTTGACTTGCCAATACCCACTAAATATATCCAGTGTTGTGAAGTATTGTAATTCACCCACGTAAGTGAGTATGTCGTCAATGTTTGGTATGGGGTACATGGATTTTTTCGTTACGTTATTTCGTTTTCTATCGTCTACACAGAAGCTGGTGTCCCCATCTTTCTTTTTCACGAGGACGACTGAACTTGATCAATTCGAATGTGAAGGACATTGCTTTTCACTATTTCCTTTATCTGCCTGTCTAATTATTTCCCGTTCTTTCTGTGAGACTCTGTAAGGACGGCTTTTAATTGGCTCAGCGTTGCCTACATCTATCTTGTGTTCTGTTAGGTCGGTTAGACCCATGTGTCGTGTTGATTTTGAAAAAACATCCGAGTATTCCTCGAGTAATGTTTGTAATTGTTCCTTGAATAGTTCCTCTTGCAGGTGTACTATGTTATGGTCCTCTAGCTTGACGTGATCCTCTGAGGTCGCTGTGTATAACATTAAGGCAGTGGTATGCCTGTCGATTATGTTTTTGTAAAAGAACCCAATTGTGGAGATCTTGAAAATGTTCAAAGTATTATAACCTATATTTTTAATTTTTTAAAGTAATGTCGTTATTGACAAACCTTGGCATGTCTATTTTTAAAAGTGAGCGTGGGATGAAAAAGTCTTCTTTTTTCCTTGAAGTGTCTGCTTTGTAGTTTCTTGTCAGAAATGGTTTCATTAATTTCTAAATGTATCGTATATATTGCATTTGGTTCTAATATGTAGTCTGTAGATGCCGTGGTCTTTATAGGGGTTTCTGTTTCGTCCTCGGCTAGATTGTACGTTTCTGCTTTGCTATTCTTAATTCTAATGTTTTCTCTTTCATGTTCGTGGATGATTGGGGTATTGATTCTTATTGTTTCAGATTCTTTCTTGATGTATCGCATATTAGAATGTCTATTTCCATATCTTTGAATATGTGGTAGAGCATGTTTTTTACTATTTTCCATTCCAGTCCTTCTTGGTTCAAGCTTGTTCTTGACATTGCTATTTTTCTAATACCCATACCTTTCATTTCTTCTTTTAATTTATGTAGACAGCACCACAATGTTATTTTGAGGGTCTTTTCCCGACAGTATTTTTTTGTAATTAGGTGAATTATTTTTCTTGTATTGAGCTCTGTTACTCTGACTTCGCCTACCGCTAGATTTTGTTTCTTTAACGTTTTCTCTATTTGAGATGTGTCGTTGCTTGGCTCCCTTTTCAAATCCGCTGAGATGCGATGTACTAATGCATACTGATTAGATGTTGCGAGGATATTCGTACTTTTTTCTTCCATTTTTACTAACATCTCATCTTCGTAACTTGTATTGGACCTCATGAATGTTTTAAAGTTTTCGTTTTCTTTACCACAACAGCTTTTTGGTGTTTGTGATTTTTCTTTTTCTACCTGTGTGCTTGGTTCCATTCTTTTGGTTTCTTCCAACTTGATCTTGTTCTGCGTTTCCATTTTGCCTATGGTAGTGATCCCGTTGTTGCTTCTTTTCTTGTAGATTTCCAGTAAAGGAATCTTCTCTGTGAAATTTTTTGTTATGGTTTGTATGCTGTTTTTAAACTCCTCATGGTATGCTTTTTTGTAGTTGAATTTATACCTATGATATTGATTTACATTTCCCTGTTGCCGTTTATACCTGATTGTATTGTTGTGTATGCTAGTAGTTATATTTTTATTTACTAAGTCTACCACTGTTGTATGTTTGTTAGATTTATAATACATTTTCCTTAAATTTAAGTCGATCAGTGCCTTATATTTATTTAAAAATGTCATACCAAGTATCAATGGTACTGGCGAATTTTCAATAACGGTGGCTGTGCATGTTGTTAGTGTCCCGATGGTGAGTGAAAAAGTTGTTTCCCCCCAAGTAGGGATTCTGTGGCCTCCAGCTACTAACAGATTTTTTCCAGGCCATTTTGGGGTCAAAAGATTTTTAACAAGGTCTTTTGAAATTACGTTTTCTTCTGCTCCTGTGTCCAAAACTATATTAATTTTAGTATTATTTACAAGTGCATCTATTTGCAAAATTTTATTGTTAAAAATACCCCCTCCTTGTGTGAGGACAACGCCGGGGTTTAATTGCACCGTCCTGAGCCGTTTGGGGTGTACATGTTGTCTGTCATGACAACTCCCTTGTTATATATGTAGCATCTTGGCCTACCATCATGGTTTCTCGTGTTTGATACTTGGTTTTGATTGAACACTTGATTATTTCGGCTAAATTTATTCATGCTGTCCTGTCTTCCTCCATTAGGTCTAAAACTGTTTTGGGGCATTTGCCAATTTGAGAAATTTCATCAGGGTGGGTTGTACGCTTGCCTGGGGTAACTTGTTGGCTGTCTGTAGGCTCCCTCTGGTTTTCTATTGTACTGTCTATAGTTGTAGTTTTGAGTATGATTGGTTTGGTGGTTGCACACACAGTTACATTTATTAGGGGTTGATGTACCCTCAGATGTGGGTTCAGCTGTTGGCTGTGAAGCGATATCCTCCAATTTGTTTATAATTTTTTTGAATTTAGTCCACTATATTGTCATCAAGTAGCAAGAGATAGTTCTGATAGAATTTTGATTCATCCCATTCTTAAAAAATCTTCCAGTCGTGTCGTCGTATTCGCCGAACAGCGTTTGGAGTTCATAATAATAGGATGTTACTGACTCTCCTTTTTGTTGTTTCTTGCTGTACAATTGTTTTTCCAATGTGCGTCTTGTTTTTTCCTCCTCAAATTCTTTTTCAGAATCATTTTTTATCTCTTCCCAAGATTTTTGGGTATTGTTTTCTACGTTCTTGTATCTTTGGAACTATAAGTCTGCCGCACCTTCTAAAAATGTCTCCAGGTATGCTATTTTTAGCAGGTTGTCCCATCCGTTTGCGACCGCTGTCCTTTCATAATTCTTCATAAATATCGTGGCATTTCTTGAACAGGGGTTGAATGTTGGAGGGCATAAAAATTTTGGTTTTACCGGAGTTCTGGGGTTTGTTAGACTATCCGCAAGCGTTGAATTTGCCATTGTGATGGGATTGTGTTTTTGTACTTCGTTATTGGTTGCTGTGTCGTGCTCGTTGGGATCTTCTGTTTCCTTTTTCAAGTTCCAATGCTTCTGGTTTTTTTTTGCGTCGAAGGACTTGTATTAATTGTTTTTCTTTCTTCTGTAGGTGATCTTGGGATTTTTGATGCAGGTGCAAATGGGTGTTCCCTAACAAATAAATCCGTGCTGCGATGTGGTGATTGGAATGTTTCTTCTGAATCTTCTTTTGTTGCTAAGACTTTTATGGCAGCTCTTGTAAGTATCTTACGTTGCTTTCCCTCAGACATGCTCTTTCTCCATGTCTTTTTGTATTATATAAAGTTACGCGTTATTTTAATGTTGATAAGGTCTGTATACATATTGTCACGTATGTGCAGGGGAATAAAATATGATTTAGAATGAAATATTTAAAATATTACTCGCTACCCAACGTAGAGGTATCATTAGAACTTTTGGTTGATAAGTGAAGGGGAACAAAATAAGACAGTGGTAAGATATACAATTTTGAATACAATTTATTAATGATTATAACGAACAAATCATACTTACTCCTAAAACCCACAACTACACTTCACTATCCCCCGGCCAGGCCATCTCCCTGGGCGGAAGATGTGTCACCCCCAAGACAACCGTTCAACCCTGAGAAAACCTAAAAAGCAACTGACTATCATCTCTACTTTAATTCTTGGACTCGCCTTCAGTTTCCCTTAGTCAGCATTAGGAAACTTACTTTGTTTCAGGTCATTGTTATAATTTACGCTGTTCCAACAACTTTGTTTATCATTGTGAAATGCTCTACTTTTATATCGCATGTTGAAACTAAATATTTTAATATTAATTCATATACTGTGTGTACTAATAAAAAGATTCTCAAAATTATTCATTTATGCGATTTACTATGATGGTATATCCTTCTACGTGACACATCTCCCCCGCCTATGAAAGCTGGTCCTCAGCTTTTTAAATTTGAACCAACAGTAAACAAAGGTAATAATAAAAAAATTCAAATAATTTACCAAATACATAAATAAATCAATGCTACATGGGAACTATAGAGCCAACTGGCTATTTTTACTTACACCTAAAAGAATATAAATAAATTCTTTGATACTTAAAACATGTTTGCGCATAACTGTGTTTTGAGGTTAAATGATTACTGTAATATTAAATTTTCAAAAAAAAAAAATGAAATAGTATAGTAATCGCTATATGCTGCGAGTAAAATGCCAGTTATGTAAACCTGTTTTAATTATGCTCAAAGTTTGTTATTCAAATAATAATAAAATGTTTTGGGCAGCAATTCAATATTGTCTCACACTACAAAAGTCGTTGGCACAGAATTGTTGTAGCACTAATTTCTCAAATTATGTTCGACCACACTTACACTATTGTCCTTCCACGATCAAAATGTCTTCTTAATGTTTTCCCTCCTCACTGGAAAAATGAATGTGGCTTTCATTTTTTGGGACCGCGATGTGCAACATGTGGTACCTTGGGGACTGGGGTCTTTTCCGTATGGCGGCGAGGAATGGACCGTCGGGTTTGTTGAACCTAAAAGGATTGCAAACATTTTGGCCACCCTTTTTAAGTGAGAACGATATAAAACTACCAGTATTAATGGCGATCGTTCGCGGCGAAAACGCGAGCAAGCGTTGTGGGATTGTAGGAAAAGAATTTGTAATATTTTGGTGGCTACGCCGTGGTGGCCACCCTTCTAAGTGAGAATGACATAAAACTACCAGTATTAATGGCGATCGTTCGCGGCGAAAACGCGAGCAAGCGTTGTGGGATTGTAAGAAAAGAATTTTAGTGGTTACGCCGTGGTGGTTTTTTACAAAAAAACAAAATAAACCAGTTGGAGAAAATACATAGGAAAAATAATATTGTTATATTTGGGATTGCACCAAGTAATGATTTACTAAATACAACTATTGAGATATTAAAAAAAAATCAATTGCAAATTGACCTGCAAACGAGGGATATCAACAATATTCATTATTTTGGGAAAGGAGAAAATAAAAAATGTCAACATAGAGTTTACAAGTTTTATAAAAAAAATTGGAAGTACTCAATAACGCTCACCAATTTAAAGGCACGCCGATACATATTTCACCTGAACTAAACGAAGAGGAGCGGAATATTAATAGACCCCTAAATATCCATAAAAAGAAAGCTAGGGAGCAAAATCTGCACGCTGTCATAAAAAATAATAAATTATATATAAACAAAGAAGAATACCCCTATGAACAACTACTGAGTATAAAAGGAACTGAGGACGTAGACACAGAATCACAAAAAGTAATAGAGAGACCATCATCTAGATCATACCCTTCCAAACAAAGTCAAGACATAATAACCACTATCCGTGAAGAGGTTAGCAACGTGCATGCAGCTAAACAAGAAAAAAACCGATAAAAAACACGAACAATCTAAGAGTTACAAAGCAAGATACAATACAACTAAAAAATAATTGCTTCTTATCTTCACAAAAAAATCTTTTTTCTTTATTTAATTATAATTTTCACTGAATATATGAATATATAAAATGTGTATGATAAAATAAATATAAAAATATTACTTAAATAAATTGATATTGATTTGTTAAATTTATTAATTAATTACTTTTCAGAGTGGGTTTATAATGAATCAATACATAAGAGATTTTGTAGTTGAGGTCATACATACATTAGAAATAGGTGCAAATGACGATTGTACAACAATATTTCCCAGAGACGATAAAGAAAATAATTTCTCAATTTTTCATATGAATGTCAATAAAAACTTTGATGAATTTCAGGCATTTATATCACACTTTAACAGCTCTATAGTTTGTATTGTTCTTACTGAAACCTGGGCAGTAACAGACCTTACTCAAGTAAAACTGAAAAACTATAACTTAATATATAATTCTAACCAAGTAAATAAAACGATGGAATTATTGTATATTTAAAAAACAATATAGCCTACACGTGTAAACACAAAAAAATTAGGGAAGTAAATATAACTGAATTAAATATTCATTTTAAAAACAAATCTTTCGACATTCTGGCCCTTTATAGACCACCATCAACTTGTTTGTCAACATTTCTTGAAAATCTATCAAGATACTTAAAAAATAAAAAAAGGAAATGATTACAGTGTATTGATCGGGAATATAAATATTAACATACTTGCAACAAACGATGAAAACTGTAATGAAAAAAATACTAACCCCATAATATTCGTTTAAAATCTCCATTTACGACATTACTAAACTCAAAACTAAAGAAATATTTTTCCTTTCTTTATGTTTGTGTTCCCAAGCACTTCACCGAGAGAAAAAAAAATATAAACCATGATAAGTTACAAGATTAAAATTTAATAAAGTTGCACTAGTTCACTAAAAAAAATATATATAATATATTAATGCATATTCAACAATGAAAATTACTTAAGGTGGGTTAATTATGAAGAATTAACCCTCGGAAAAGAGCAAGGCACCTCCACCACATGTCACGTATGCGCAGGGGAACAAAATATGATTTAGAATGAAATATTTAAAATATTACTCGCTTGGCAACGGAGAGGTATCATTAGAACTTTTGGTTGATAAGTGAAGTGGAACAAAATAAGACAGTGGTAAGATATACAATTTTGAATACAATTTATTAATGATTATAACGAACAAATCATACTTACTCCTAAAACCCACAACTACACTTCACTATCCCCCGGCCAGGCCATCTCCCTGGGCGGAAGATGTGTCACCCCCAAGACAACCGTTCAACCCTGAAAAAACCTAAAAAGCAACTGACTACCATTTCTACTTTAATTCTTGGACTCGCCTTCAGTTTCCCTTAGTCAGCATTAGGGAAACTTACTTTGTTTCAGGTCATTGTTATAATTTATGCTGTTCCATCAACTTTGATTATCATTGTGAAATGCTCTACTTTTATATCGCATGTTGAAACTAAATATTTTAATATTAATTCTTATACAGGGTGTGCTAATAAAAAGATTGTCAAAATTATTCATTTATGCGATTTACTATGATGGTATATCCTTCTGCGTGACAATATATGAAATAAAGTAAAATGCGCGGAAGGTATATTATGTAGGTGTTTCATAAAAAAACTTATTATATTTTAAGATTTGTTTGTAAATATATACTGATTATCCGAGAACCTGCACTCTACCTTAATCGTCATCGTCGCCAAATAAACGTTTTAGTTTAGCCGCCAGTTCTTTACTTACTATTTTTTCTTCAACTGTTGGCGTTCGTATTTGGGTCGGAGAAATTGAAATAATTTCTGTCTTTTGGGATAGGGCTACTATGACCCAAGACTCGTGGAATTAAAGGCAATCCCTCTCTATTTAATTGTACCTCTACCTTATTTAAATTACATAAATAAAGTTCTCTCTTGGCTTGTCGCTCCTTCTTTCCCGGCTTGTAACGTGATATTTAAATAAATTCAGGGACCAATGCAATAATAAAAGGAAATTATAAATTTTGCACTCGTCAAACAACAAATACTTTTAAGTATGGGGTGGGGTAACAGGACCTAGGACGATTACTAATTTCTCTGTCTAGCCAGATAGACGGGCATTAAACATTAGAATTAGGGGTGGACGATTGGATCTTGCCTAGATAAACGGCCATTAAGCAGGGGTGGAAAATGGGTCTAGGTTCTTAATACCTGTGCTAGCCAGATAGAGGGGCATTGGTCAGAATATTAATTCGAGTACCTATATCCTTTTTCTCGCAGATAGACGGGCATAAGAAAAAGAATATTGGGCTCAGCAAAGGAGATAAACAATAAAATTAGTGTTCCAGGAAATTGTGGGTAGTGTTATTAATAGCTGTACCAGCCAGATAGACGGGCCTTGGTCAGAATATTAATTTGAATGATTATTATACCTTTTTCTTGCCAGATAGACTGGCATAAGAAAAAAATATAGGGTCAAAAAAGGAGAAAAATAAAATTAGTTCCCTATTTAACCAAATTCAACTATTTTATTTCATATCGCAAACATAAAAATTTATTTTAGGCTACTTACGAAAAATTCAGCCACGAGAACGAACCGGGCACCTCCACCATATATGTCACGACCCTAATGTGTTCGTCTTAAGGGGGTTACTTGGCTGTGAGAGGTTTCGAAGTTATGAAGAACGAGTAATATGATATTCATGGTTTTTATTAAAACAATAAAACATAACAAATATCAGCAATGAAGAAAAGGACAATCATAAAAACAATAATAATTATAATAAAATAAAAATAAAAAGGGCCTTACCACAATGCCGTCATGTCAGGAGAGGTGTGTCTTATAAGAAGTCTTTGAGTGGACTCCCCCTGTATACTAATTGGAGCTTATTTATAGTATTGATAAATACCTCATCAGCAGTTTTCGTATATGCAGAACTCTCATCGTTTGTGTTTTAACGCGGTTAATAATTAATAATTGAAATATGAAACCTTATATCCTGCACTGCTATTTATTGCATTGAAGTTTAATAAATGTAAAAACTGTAATTTAGGAAGATTATTAGATTTAAATGTTAATTTAATTTTATGAATTATATAGGGAATTTGCCAATGAGTATTGTCCTTGTTTATTTAAGGGAATAAAAATATTCACTTCTTGACAATATGGTTATTTTGACATTTATTATGAAGTTTTTTTTTTTGTTAGATTTGTGTTAATAAAATGTATAAATTTTGAATGGTTTATTTATTTCAATAGTAACTACAGACTGCTACTAAAATTAATTTATTTTCACAATAAAATTGATGCAATATAATCTCGTTTTTGTGCACCTATATTATGTGCTCTTCCTAATTCCTCTTCGTGGTTATCTTCATTCCACATTACATGGAGGACGTCATTGTCATAGTCATTGTCATTAATTGCACCTTCATGCTTTAGTATAAAATTGTGTAAAACACATGCGGCTGTAATTACTATGGGCACCATGTCTATACGTGACATATCTAAATATTTTAGGCGTCTGAACTTTCCTGTCAGTAGTGCAAACGATTATTCTAGTACGGATCTTGCTGAACTCATGCGAGTGTTAAACCTATTCTGTTGTTCTGTGAGGTGTGCATTGTCTCTATATGATTTTAAAATATATGGTGCTTAAGGGTAGGCAGCATCCCCTAGCAAGTGTTCGTTTTCAGAAGTTGGGGGATTATCTCCTGAAAGTATTTCGAATAATGGGCTCATTCTAAAAACACGAGCATCATGTAGACGACTCGGTGCTCCGACATTATATATCAATAAATTTATTTTTAGCATTACATGTTGCTTGTAGAATAACTGAGTGATAATTATTTCTATTATTGTAATCAATAGAATTTCCAACAGGAGCTTTTATTGGAATATGGCATCCGTCGACAGCACCAATTATACCAGGATTGCCTAAAATAACGTGCCTAAAATGTAACATGTATTTATTTAAAGTATCTACTTGATTATTGTCGGAAACTCCTAGATACCTCTATTTTTTACGATTGTTTAACAATCAGTTCGTGTCTTAACTCTGCCATTTGGGAAATTATTTAAAAAAAATCAAATGATAAGTACTTTTAGCCAAATTAAATCGATCTCCCACAGCAAAAAAAAAACTTTCTTGTTTTGCCAACATCCATATTGTAACAAGAACTTTTTTCTCATACTCCACTATGCCGCTGTCTGCATTTGGAAAGTCTCGTCTTAATCTATTTACTAATTCCTTGCAAATCGCATACATTGTACGAATATCCTTATTGTTTATTTATATATTAAAACCTACCTGAAAAGTTCCTCTAGACATTCGAAAATGGTTATGAAAAATCACTTAAAGTGTAATTTGGATTAATCACTTCATAATAATCTCTATTTCTGTTGGGAGCTTCATGACCAGGAGGTAAAATTGCAGACGCTAAAAAAGCTTCAACGGCATTACCTACTGCGGCATTAATCGTCTTCAAACAGTTCCAAGACAAAGTCAATAAACTCCATAATTTTAAGGTTAAGTAAAAGTCTGAATTCAACATTTCAACAACGCCGTCTGCTGACCGTTCAATAATTACCCTGACTGCTAGGTGTAAGCAAAGTAATCATGCTGGAAGTTATCACTTAGCCGCTGTGTATGGCTGAACGCGCCCAATAATGTTTCTTTATTTTGAATATTTTTGTGGAAGTAGTAAATCCGCTGTTTGCTAATGTCAAGAATTTTCAAATAAAAGTCTTTACATTCTCTAGTAGTAAGTAGCCCGGGAGTGGGTTGGAACCTTTGATGTGAAGATAACACTAAGGTGGTTTTCCATGATTGAAACAGTTTTAAGCATCTCCAGATGATGCCACAAAACGCGCGTTGAGGGCAGTATATGGTGTTTTGGTGTTTCGTGGAAAACTACGTCAGTGTTTTCTAGTTGTAGCGTTGTTAAAATTAAAATAATATAAGAATTCTGTCCCTGTCTTTTCTGTAAAATTTGTCCGTGCATGCAAAAGAACAGTGTGGTGCACATGAGCCTTTTTCTTGTCTTTTTGGTATTTCTTTCTCTTCAAATCTGTGTATTTTTTGTCCCGATTCTCGTTTGTGTTTTCTTTCATTTCACAAAAAAGATTTGATAATACGCGATAGCATCAACTTAGTGTATGTGTATAGACAATAAGAGACAGCAAATTTTTTTAATAAAAAAAAACACTAAAATTTATACGACCACCTCTCCCGTTTTATATGATGCGTACTTAATAGAGGATTAATAATCTTTATGTTCGCTATATTTGTAAATGCCCTGGATAAAATTTATTAATAAACGAAAAAACGATATTTTCTAGGTTTCTTAAAATTGTGACTATATTTCTATTTCTATTGGTAAATATGTAATTATATAAAAAAAAAAATTGCTATCAACTTGTTGCGTTTCGAAGTCAAAGAGATAGTTTACGTTCAATGTCTACTAACTTTTACACCGTTCTCTGATCTGTTCCGTCCGCGTGGGCGTTCCTTATTTTTTCCTGTGATTTTCTCGAAGACGGCTAATCCTGGAAAACGATTTTCAAATAAAAAGTTGCCTCCATCCTTTATCTTTATTTCTTCCTAATATACTTGGTATCTATTTCGAAAGATAGAAAAAGTTTCCCGCTTGTGATACTTACCGTTGCGAATTCTCACATTCTATCGACATAGTCTTGGAAAAAATCCATATTTTCTACACTTACTATTATTTGTATTTCATATTACCACATTTTGTTAACTATGCAGTGATAACACAGTAAAAAGTTGAAACCGGTTCATCTATCCATTTTTGAGTTAAAGAGAAATAAATGAAAAAATAATTGTTTTAATTATTTTACTTTTTTTTTCATATTTTTACCTCAATTTTTTTGTCTCGATCAACCAAAAGAGTCGTAATTTTTATTCTCTAGAGAGCTAAGCCCCTGAATACTTCTGTTAAGGTAACATTACTTTATACTTAAAAAAAAATTATGCTAGCTAGATCGGCCCGATCGCTCCACTACCAGCAATTTGACGTTGAGTAGTATATGACTTGTCTGTTGCTACAATACGAGTATAATGTTGATTTATTCAATATTCGGATATTGAATACAGCAGTATTAAAAATTCTACTGGCGTTTTGATAGTGAAAAAAATGTATTCCTAAATAACAATTTCACTGACCTTATAGACAAATGATGTGCTGGATATTGAACAAATAAACCCCAAAAATTAGTTGGAGTTATAAGTGCAACTTCCATAAAATGGAAATTGAACAAACCAATTCTGAGGTGACGAACAGTCTTGTAATACTAGATTTTAATTTAAATTCTTTATTTCTAATACACCCGCTTTATAATTCATTCTCATGAACTATAATAGGTGTAGTGAAAAAGAAATCTGTTTCTGGTGGTAGGTTGCAGATTAGGATATCAATTTGGATGTCCTTAAATAAGAGGATTATTATTTCCGCGCCTTCATCACAATGTAATTTATCATGCCTAGTGCCTGTTCTTTTGTATTGCCAATTTGCTTATATGATTTTCATTTTCTCTAGTGATGAGGATAACCATAAAGAAGATAGACAGCTTTTCCCAAAATAACGTTTTTCGCTTTCTCGCATTTTTCATATGCATATTTATTTCTATAGACAGTGTGTTTGCTATAATTTTAATCTGTTTCCAGATACCTAAAAATTTTTCAGGCTGCGCCGTTATTGCAAAGAATAAGTCAGAATGTTGTCGATGGTCGAAATAGGATAAGTAGACTTCTTCGTAATGTTATTTAGCTTCCTATAATCGACACAAAACCCCGTGGATCCATGCTTTTTCTTCGCTAGCACCACTGAACGGTGAGTTGCAGGGCCTAATCACATTGCCTCCAAACATTTCTCCGATCTGTTGTCTATAATCTGCGACTCCTTTTGAGAGACAATAAAGGGGCGACATTTTATGGGAGCAGAGTCACCCACATTTATCTCGTGCTTGTTAAGAGTTGTTAAGCCCATGTGTCGCGTTGAATTGGCGAAAACATCTTCATACTCCTGCAGCAAACTTGCCAGTTGCTCCCTTTCCGAGATGTTCTTAAAGTGGTCCAAGTGGTGATCTTCCAGCGTAACCAGATCGTCTTTGTTATCCTTCATGTATAATATGATACCTTGTTCTGACGAATCCATTTCTAGTCGAGTGTGACATCCTACTGTAGACCCTTTTAGAACTTTGACGCTTCTCCAACTATTGTTTTCAACCCTAATACACAATTTTCCTCCTAGAATCACTGGTGAGCATAGTATGATGAGTCCTCTAGCAACATAGAAGTTCTCGTTGACATAGAAATCCTATTCGTGTAGATCAGTTCTCTCTTGATTTTCTGAAATTCTTACTCCCAGGTTATGTGTTTTTCCGGAATCTAGGATGCAGTCTTCCTGCGACGTGATTTTTACCAATTGCACATGTCTTTCCCTTGTTCGATCTCGTCTGTAATCCGACGTATTTTCCCTCGACATATGTATTTATTCAATTTTCAAGCTTTTATTGCATTACCTTTATCATTAAATACATTTGGTAATCTACTTCTTTCAAAAATTTATTCATTTTGTCTCTGAAAAATAAGCCAAAATAACTATTTATATTTTACCTTCTTTATTTAATATGCTTCTTAATTTAATATCGTTCTTCAAAGTGTTTACATAGGAGAAATAAATGCAAAAGAAATAGAAAATACCAAAATATTTATTATTTTCTTTACTTTATAACATTCTTCAACGATAGTAAAAAAAAATATGTGCATTTTACGAAAAAAGTGTATTTTTCAGACACGTCAATTTTCACGCCAAGTACGAAAAACATTCACTTTTTCCCCTTGTTGCATGTATAGCTATTATTTGACAAATTTTAAATACATAAAACAATTGAACAGACAACCATCATTCTAAACAGATTAAATTCACTAGATATTAATATTAAATATATGTACAACGTAGTTCCATACATTTTGACACCTACCTGCAACCTTTATTTTTAGAGATTTGAAAAAATTATGGATGGAGGGATTTTTGCTTCGTTTAGGAGATCATTACAATTTTAAACTCTGCTCAATATAAATTATTTAAAACAAGATCAAGAGGTAACTTTTTTTCCGCATTGACATGTCTACATAACTGTGAAATCAAAAATTAAAAGAGTCAGTGGCGTACATATTTTTTTTAACAAAGTTATTAAATTGCAAATCCATATGCACGCTACTAATGAAGCTATCCACATAATTTTAATACTAAAATATGTAGTATTTTAATACTACATATAAATATTATTGAAATTGCTAAAGTCTTTTCGGAGATATTTTGAAAAAACAAAAAATAAGAAAACTTAAACACCATGTTTTTCAGAAACGAAGCAAGAGTGGACCCATGTTGAATGGAACTATTTGTCTTATTTTTGATTGAGGGATCTCCGCTTAAGCGATGACACCTGTTTTTTAAACACCCTGTATAGACAGTAATTTGTTAACTGTGACTGGTTGCGTCCTATCTTGTTGCCAAATGAGTTTATTATGTTGGAGAATCGGCAATTCTTTTCATTGTTTTTCAATTTCAGTTTGTAACAAATTTAAATATCTTTCTCCATTTAGATAATGCTCCAAGAATAGTGAACTCAATAACACTGTTTCTAAAAATGACGCACCAACACTGTTTCTAATAATGACGCACCATCCTGCGCCTTTGTGTTTTTACAGGCTGGATTCTTTTTGGAGTTTGTTTCCCAATAATGTTATACAGGGTGGGGCAATAATGCGTCCGACTTCGATATGTCGAGTAGCTAGAAACTTGATTTAAAAACATAAATAAACCAGACAAAAAAGTCTATAACCGGAATTTATTTTCAAATATACAGGGTGAGCCAAGACGATTCTAAAGGGTCAACTAACATTTTTTTTAAAAGGATTGCCATGTATATCAGAACATTTTTTGAACCTTCTTTTGTGACCTCCTTCCACTCCTATATTATTATTGACACTTTCCCAACCACTTGGATGTTATGATTTTTTTTTTGTTGAAATTATATCATTTACACGTGTATATTAAAAAAATCACTACAGTCACTATTATCGATTTTAAGAAAAAATATGTTAGTACCAGTCATAAGACATCTGTATGATAACATTCAGCGATTTTCACTTCCTAAATATTCAAAAAATATACAGGGTGTTCCATTTAAAAAAAATGGAGAAATTTCAGTTCAAAAAGTTGTAAATTTAAAAATCCTTTTTGGCCACCCTGTATACTTTTAGGAAGTGAAAATGTCTGTGTGTCATCACACAGATGTCTCATAACTGATACTAATATATTTTTTTCTTAAAATCGATAGTTGTGATTGTAGTGATAATTTTAATATAGACGTGTAAATGGTATAATTTCAAAAATAAAAAAATAAAAAAATAAAAAAATCATTACATCCAAGTGGTTGGGAGAAAGGCAATAATAATAAAGGAGAGAAAGGAGGCCATAAAGAGGTTTCAAAAAATGTTCTGATATACATGGAATTTCATTTCAAAAAATTGTACTTGATCCTGTACAATTGTCTTGGCTCACCCTGTATATTCGAAAACAATTTCCTGTTATAGACTTCTTTGTCTAGTTTACTTATGTTTTTAAGTGAAGTTTCTAGCTATCATAGAACTCGAGATATCGAAGTCGGACGCACTATTGCCCCATTCTGTATATCTCCGTTGTAGTAGAAGTTGCCTCGTCTGTCAAGATTATATTATTTAAAAAGTCCACGTTCGCTTCAGGTTTCCGTAGCATTTCTTGACAAAAAGTTCACTCTGCCTAACATATGATCGGCTGTCAAATCGTACACATAACTGTCATCA
>JANEYF010003584.1:0-10782 GCA_029963845.1 Rhamnusium bicolor
TAGTGAACTGACCGACATGTTGCAAGTATAATTCGAATGCCAAAAAATAGGAACCCAAGCCTTTACATGGGTCGCTTCCGAATGAAGAAGTTCCAAGAAGCCGTAAATTTAGATGACTATAACAGAATTTGAGAAACTATAGTGCTTTTAAGAAATCCAAACGAGAGCAATGTCAATTTAACCAAAATGTAGAATTAAATGTTCTTCTTAGTGTACAGGAAAAATCCAAGAACTTCTATTTGTGAAATTGCCAATAATGTTAATACATCAAAAGCTACTGTATAAAAAAAATTGAAAAGGCACAAATTAAAACCCTACATATCTTACTCAAAAAGTGCAACCGTTGGTGGAACACGATCGTGGTCGAAGAGAGCAATTTTGTCAATTCTATTTAAACATGATTCAACAAGATCGTATTTTTTTATAGGAATATAATTTGGTCTGATGAATGTACTTTTAGCCATTAATGGCAATTTAAACAGAAACATCCACCAATCAGTCAGGAAAATCCTAGAATTATTGTCGCAAATAATTTACAACTAAAATTTAGTGTGTAGTGTTTAGTTTAGTCTGGTGCAATATTCTAGGCGATCGATTGATAGGACAATTTTCATAGATGGCACACTAACTCAAGAAAAATACCATCAGTTGTTGACTGAAGATTGTATGCGAACGACCGGGAATATTCTGGAATACTCTAGATCGTGTGAATGGATGTATAAATAAGACGCATGGTGGGCCGATAATCAATCCTAAAGTTGAACGTGAATGAATAAAGAAGAAATGAAGAAAGACGTAACCTTAATTTCAAGTGTGATTATAGTTAAGACAGTAATTAATCTATTGTTGTTAATTGTTAATTAGTAAATAAATTAGTGAGTAAGTGTTATCTGAACTTTCAATCAACGAATCTACGAGTATAGGTGTTTGTGTGGATAGCAAACAAGTGACATTATAATAAAGTAGTAAAAATCTGAAGGCTTAAATGACATTTGTTGCTTGTTGATTTCACTGTTATCCGGGGAACGCGTTGTATTACAAGATTAATGTAGAAGTTCAAATGAAGTTTGCGTCGGTTTGTTGATACGATTGTTTTCATGGCATATTCGGTAATTTTTTAATAGAAGCCCAAATTAATATTGATAAGAAATTTACTTACTTCTTTCCAACTAACATTGCAGGAAAATCAAGTTGTGAAAATTTCTACCAGACCAAGTAAAAATTATATAAAATAAAAAAGGATTGACTGTCGCCTGACATTACGGTTGATGTTGAAAAAAAAAAAAAAAAACAGTGTCAGTTGTAGTATTTGACTTTGGAACCATTAATTTTTGTTTTTTGTTTTTTAAAATCGGACAAGAAATGACGGAGTTGTGACTTGCTGCGATTTTTGCGGACACCCTGTATGTGTCTTTTTTCCGTGTACTATTTTTTAGTCAGAGCAATTTTATGTAACATTGTGCAATTCTTCCTGGATTTATTGGAATAAAGAAAATAGAATGGCATTGTTAATGTTGCTTGCGAATAGCTCAGAACCAATGAGAAAAACTTGTTTTGGACTTATAGATTTAAATTACCAATTTTTTGTTATATGTAAGTAATAATCATCTTATAACATAGCTAGTCTTAGGTTTTTGAGTTGACGAAGCTACTTCAGATGTACTGACGTTCGAATTTTTACAATCGTTAATGCTTCTAGTGCCTTTTTAAAATTTTCCACGCGACGATTTGGCACTTGTGACAAAATGTGAACGTTAGAGCTTTTGAAGTTGGTGAGAACTTCATATTTGAAATGTTTTCAACTTTCGCAAAAACTGGAAGCCGTTGCGAGGGAAAAATTAAAATAGCACTAAGAAGCATTAAGTACTAATGATTGAGAAAATCTGAGCATTAGTGCTTCGGGGAGTGCTCGCGAGCACTTCAGGGATTATGCTTATACTCCATTCATTATATATAAGCACATAAAAATTGTTTACCTTGGCTCGCAGTGCGGCAATTTGTCGACTTTCAGTCGTGCATAGTTCTCTAGAATAGACGCGCGGTGTTATACAGGGTGGAGCAATAGTGCGTCGGAATTCGATATCTCGAGTTCTACGATAGCTAGAAATTTAAAAAAAAAATACAAGTAAACTAGATAGAAAAGTCTATAACCGGAAATTATTTTAGATTATACAGGGTGAGCCAAGATGAAATTACAGGATCAAGTGCCTTTCTATATATATATATATATATATATATATATATATATATATATATATATATATATATATATATATATATATATATATATATATATATATATATATATATATATATATATATATATATATATATATATATATATATATATATATATATATATATATATATATATATATATATATATATATATATATATATATATTTATGTTTATATTAATAATATGATTTGAAGAAAACAACTACTCAGCGGGCAAATACCCCGACCTGCATTGAATTACACCTTCAAATCATGATAGATCGATAGCCAATATCAATTTGTCAATTCCTAACCAGACATACATCGATTTCGAACTTATTTGTTCTCTTCAGTATGCCATAGGTTATGGAACAGACAAATGATAGTGAAGCCAACCTGCTAGTTATATGCTAACTAAGGTGAAGTGAATAGTGGTGAGAGGTACGAAACTTCTCATATGGTCTGAATGCTACTATCCGACCGACATCCTAGATGTCTCTGTGGCAGATAGCGACTTGCATCACAGCAAGTACCGAGAGCGAGGACCCCTGGCCCAGGTGGACTAAACTAATGTGTGTTATTAAATATCGATTTAAAGGAAACAATTACTCAGCGGGCAAATACCCTACCTGCTTTGAATTACACCTTCAAATCATGATAGATCGATAGCCAATATCATTTCTCAATTCCTAATCAGACATAGATCGATTTCGAACTTAGTTGTCCTCTTCAGTTCAGTTCGAGTAACCAGAAGCCCCGCTTTTCAGTTCGAGTAACCAGAAGCCGCAGCAAGCAGTTATCTGTTAGAACCTGAAGATGGCAGATGAGATTCTGCCGAAATGTCGTTCAGACAACCACAGTCCCTCTTGGGGCCTATCACCTATGCGGAAGTATACCTGGAGAAAACGAATTTAACATATATATATATATATATATATAGTAGCACACTTTTTAAAATATATTTTGGGCACCACAGCACTCTGGATTCAGAAATAGATTTCTTGATAAAATTTTTAGTGTTTATCAAAAAGTGACCAAAATGGATGTATTGTATTCAAAATTTTCCTCTAGATTCCAAAAAATGTAAAAATATATAGGGTGTTTCATTTAAAAATCGAAAGTTGTGGGCATTTCCGGTCAAACCGGATGTGCACCAAACTTGATTTTTTATTGAAAGATGGCATTTTAGTCGTATAATAAGCCCTCGAAATTTCAATTTTCTATTCCAAATATTTTAGGAGATATCGGGGCGAGCGCAATTCGTGACTCACCCGGTATACAGATTTTTTTATTAATGAGGATGCGGTCCAAATTTTGTTGGGTTAATAAAGAATACTCTTTTCTACTTTGCCAAGCTTTCGAAAATGTTTTTCTTTCTCAAGACTACAAAAAGAAGATAAAAGGTGTTCATAATTACATGTAAAATTGTAAAAAAAACGTTGTTTTGCCTTATGACAGTAAGTTCCTGGACACACATGTTAGTAGGAGACAGGATAACACTGTTATCCTCGACTGGTACAGAAAACCATCCAGCTCTGGGAGATATATGAATTACGTCTCTCACCACAATGAGAAAATGAAAATCAACCCAGTATTTGCGTTAAAAATAAAATTAAAAAATTTCCCACCCTCCCTGGTAGAAAAGAATATAAAAATCTTATACAATTTACTGTTAGATAATTCGTACCCACCAAAACTATTGAAGAAGTTACTTTTTAACACACTACATGTAAATGGTAACAATAATAATAGTAATAATAATATTGACGGACATAATACATTGAGATATGGGTCCCTACCGTACATCAAGGATTTAACCTCGAAAATTATTAATATTTTCGCACATGAACCATCAATAAAAATTGCCCAAAAAACAGCAAAACCACTTAGTACTATTTACATTAAGGTGAAGCACAAAGATGATGCTCTTAAAAAATCGAATGTTGTATATAGTATTCCTTGTCACAATTGCGAGAAGAAATACATAGGTCAAACGTCGCAGTCACTCCAATCACGTATCACATTGCATAAACGTGATTGTAAAAACGGCAAACTTTCATGTGCAGTAGCAGACCAATCAATTGTTACTGGACATAGGATAAACTTTCACCAACCAAAAATCTTAAATGTAGAAACTAATCTAACAAAAAGACTTTTCCTTGAAATGGTAGAAAAAAGGAAAATGATACAATGAATAGGAGAACTGATATAGATAGTTTAAGTAGTATTTATTCATATTTGCTTCACATAAACAATTAAACCACATTTTCAAATTAGGTTTGCCATCTTGGGATGTTTGTCCCTGGTGGGTCTGTTGTCAGGGATGAATTTGACATCATCCCTGATTGTATTTCAACTTGATGACTTGGGTCCCAAAATGACAAAACTTAAGGGGGTAAAAATAATCCACAGTTTCAAATCAGGTTCCATCAGTGTGGGATGTTTGTCTCTTGTTAGGTTTGTTGTCAAGGATGAACTCAGTGACAAAAAAATAAGGAGGTCATCCTTGATTGTACTCCTGTCTGGAGATTTGGGTTCCACAATGATGAAACAAATGGGGATGGGGAACATAATGGTTATCATTTAATTTTGACAATTTATTAATAATTTAAAAAAACATTTTGTAACTTTTGTTTACTTTAGGGTGCAGTAGAGTGGCACACTGAATAGGGGATAAGTGACAATTCACTACTCAGGATGGAACTCTACTGTAATCCAACCATGCCTCTTATAGGCAATGGTGGTATTTTCTCGGAACTTGATCCACGGAAGGAAGTATAGTATATTTTTCTTCTTGGTCTTAACTTAATTGATCAATTAACAATTAAAGTAAAATAATACGGATAGGTGTCGCTGAATTCGGTGTTGCTATCCTTACCATTTGACGTGATGTTGGGAATTAACCTTGTGACAATCACTGGGGGTTTAATCCCAACAGGATGTCTGGTCAGGAGCCGCGATACCGAGTTCAGGGAAAACTAACCTAATAAACAACAAAAGAGGAAGAAAAATTCTATTTTACATTCTTTTAAATAGCTACATAGGGAAGAGGAAGTGTAATATATTTTACTTCTGTGTTTGATAGAAAATAAAAGGTGAAAGACACGTTGAATAAGGGGAACAAAGACCCAGTGACAACTATAGGGGTTGAATACACCTTTTGATTCATTTCTAACAACGAAGACTTCACCTTTTAGTTGAATAAATTAAGTTACTGACAGTTTTTTCCGTTCTCGGTTCGTTGTTTCTGTCTTGGTTTCAACGTGTTGCCGGGAATAAACCCTGTGACAATTAATGGAAGTGGTCCTTTACAATACGTTCGATTCGGAGACCGTAGTACCGATCCTAAAGGGAAAAACTGGCCAAGTTTACATTGCAAATTCACAAATTAAATCAGATCGAGGGTTGATTCTATTCGGGGAAATTTTCTCGTGAACTAGAGAACCTAGTGACAATATAAGGAGGTTTTCAGCCCCGTGAGTGGACTCCACCGAGTTCAAGCACACCTGTCTGAATGAAAATTTGAATAAATTCAAACTTTTCATAAAATGTAGAATTTTGAAAATGTCCGCGGTTTTTAGTTACATTTTTGGTTGGATTGTTTGGTGAGTTGGTATGAAATATTTGTGGTGTAGGGTAACTTGCATTTTGAACCAATTACCAGTTAACATGTACTAGAGTAGTGGAGCACATCCACCATGGGGTTGATTCCCCTTTTTATTATTCGATTAATTTGGTCATTATGCAGTAATTAAAATGTATTAAATAGCATAAACTAGATGTCAACATTGCATAGTGAAACATTTCAATGTGTAACGTGATGTTAGTTTTAACTTATAACCTCAACTTACTGTCATAAGGTAAAAAAATTTTTTTTTTATAATTTTTTTAATTTTTTATCATGTAATTATGAACCCTTTTTTATCTTCTTTTGTCTTGAGAAAGAAAATAAAATATTTTCGAAAGCTTGGCAAAGTAGAAAAGGGTATTCTTTATTAACCCAACAAAATTTGGACCGCATCCTCATTAATAAAAAATCTGTTTGTTTTTTAACTAGCCGTCCACTACGTCTACCAGTTTTTTTTTTAAATAGTGCCTATATGTTATATAACCCTGTAACTATTATAGATAAAGAAAAGTTATATATAAATATTGTTCCTCACGCATTCCTGAAGTGTATATTCTAAAAATTAATGTTAGGAATCATACTATCGGGTGGATTTTGAGGTGGTTTCGGCTGGGTAGTAATCAACATTTGTTTAAGTTAAATAGAACACCCTATATGTTGTTGTGTATAGTTGGTTAGCGGACGTCAAGAGCTTTCCAATGAACTCCATAATATGTACTTTTTTGGTGAGTAATTCTGGAATTATTTGAAATTATATAGAAATTTTAACGTATGTACACATTACAAGAGACGTTGTATACGTATAATATAAAATATATTCAAATGTATATTATACATATTGTGATAGTAATGATTATAATTTGGAAAAAGTTTGACTGTTAAAACTGTTGTAACATTGTATTTGGATTTGATTAAAATTTATGAAAAATTGGCGCCTTTATTTTAAATTTGTATTTGCTTTTTGTTTGCCCTTGTATACCCAACTATAAGATTTTATTTTAAAGTTTTACTTACTGTTTTAAATTTTCTCTTGCTCTTACTCAGGATGCAGGTTCATGGTTCTGTCAATAATAGCATAATTTCAAATTTAAATACACAAAATCAGTACACATTCATACAAAGAAACTAAACATTTTCAGAAAATAATAAAGGAGTTGTTTAATTTTTTTTTCTAAAATTTTAACAAACAAAATTACAAAATATCTTAAAGTACCCACCCAAATTTAGAATCTCGAGATTATTTACCTTACTTTGTTTTCTCGCTGCAGTTGGCTAAACTGTGTCGTTTCGTCTCTAGCTTTTAAATCTGCATCAGCTGTTTCCACGTTTTTAAGGTTCAGATAATATGGCCGCTCAAACTTCCTATTGTAATTGTGTAGTGTATTTACTTTCTTCCTGGTGATTTATCCCCAGCTGGATTAACTATACCTGGTAAGTACTTGCAACTTTTCACTGTTTCTTTATTTTTTTATGTCGTGAATTCTTATTTTATACTTTTTAATTACAAAACCTTACTTCTACCATTGATTTTTACATTATCATTTTATTTTCATTTCATTCGATTCGAAAATTTTTTAAAAACTCCTTCCTTTTTATTTTTTAATCAATAACAACCAACCATTCAATTTTTTTCTGCCCACTTTAATTTTATATATAGAAAAATCACCAAATTTCAAAAATAAATGACTACTTGTGACAAATTATTTTTCATGTCAAATATTTTTAATTTTGAAAATAAAAACTTTTATATTACATTTTGGTGCCTTTTTTTATAATATAATTTTCTCTTTTCTTTATGCTTTTCTGAGCATTTTCTGTAAATTAGCATGTGTTACGTTCAGTATTAAAGTTTTTTATCTTTCACATCTCATTTTAAAATTTTCTTAACGAGTGCCCTATAATTGTAAACAAACTCCTTTTTATATAACTAGAACTTATTAACTACTCATAACAAATCTTTTCATATCTAAATTAACATATCTTTGCTAAAAACTAATTTTTTGTTTCTACATTTTTGTAGGCTGTCGAAATTGGTTTTGCCCCTTTTACCACACTTTAACACGGTGTCTTGAACTACCCCACTCACACACGAAGAACTGAGTGTCTTCTTTGTCCCTAATGGCATGTCTTTCCACATCGATGGATTTTCTGCTTAGTTTTGGATGAAAATATGGTTCAACTATGCTGTCACACATACAAAAATCAAGAAATGTTTATGTTTCAACCCCAATATTGGAGAAATTATTATGGCATTCATCTAAATACATTACTGCACCCCTGTTTGGTAAGTTTTATTTCAGTTTATATTCACTTTTACAGACCATGCACTTTTTATGTTTCGTTATGAAAGTTTTTATATAATTTACAATATTTTCCCTGGTTATTGAATGTTGCTTTCTTAACTTTTATCTAAAGTTCAATTACATTGATTTTGTGCTAGATTTTTCATAAATTTCCCCCTTTAAAAGTTTATACTATAACAATTGTCTCTTTTTATAGGTGAAATCTTTCCCCCTGAAATTATGCAACTTTTGATACTACTGAAATTGATCGAAGTGAAATTTTTATGTGGGACTACATTGGTGACACCTTTTCGATGGCAGGAAATACACAATAGGTCTCTCGTCAGCTCTACCAGTGAAGATCCAGGACTTCAACTTGACACCTTTTTCTTGCTTTTTATTTGTTTTTCATTAAGTTTTATGGCCAATTTGGCTTTGCAAATACCTTATAACTAACTACATTTTTTTAAATGAACAATAAATACTTAATTCTACTACACATATGTTAAAAACTAAATTAAAATTATTTTCTGGAAATGTTCATTTATAAATGTATGCATGATACTGTATTCATTAAACCTTTTATTTCTACTGCACGTTTGCACTCTATTTGTACCACTATTTATCTGCATTTTATTTGCATTTTATTTTATTCTAATGAAAACAATTAAAAACCTTTTAAATAATTTATAATATTACGAATGATATGATAATATATATATATATATATATATATATATATATATATATATATATATATATATATATATGTATATACATATATATATATATATACTATATATATATATATATATATATATATAATAATATATATATATATATATATATACTATATATATATATATATATATATAGTGAGAGGTATGAAACTTTTCATATGGTCTGAATGCTACTATCAAACCGACACCTAGATGTCTCTGTGGCGGATAGGGACTTACATCTGCTGCAAGTACCGGAGAGCAGCGACCCCTAGCCCAGGTGGACTAAACTAATGTGATTAAATTTGTTTTGAAGGAAACAACTTCTCAGCGGGCAAATACCCATAGTTGCATTGAATTACACCTTCAAATCATGATAGATCCATAGCCAATATCATTTGTCAATTCCTAACCAGACATAGATCGATTTCGAACTTATTTGTTCTCTTCAGTATGCCATAGGTTATGGAACAGACAAATGATAGTGGCTTAACCTCTTATAGTTATATACTAACTAATATATATATATATATATATATATATATGTATATATGTGTGTGATAATGAGGATTGTTGTATTTTTGTATTTTTTTATATTTTGTAAAATTTTGAATTATTTTTATTAAACAGTTATAGAATTGAAAATTTTGTGTTTTATTAAAATCTATGAAACTTGGCGCCTTTATTTTAAATTTGTATTTATTTTATATTTATGCCCTTGTATACCCAGACTAGCTCATATTTTTAAATTTAAGTTTTACTTACTTTTATTTTCTTTTACTCTCTCACTCAGGATGGAGGTTCAATTTGGTTTTTCTATAGTATAATTTCAAAATTTAAATTCACAAAATCAGTACTACATAAAAAAAAAAACTAAACACTTTCAGAAAACAATAAAGGAGTTTTAATATCAGATTTTTTTTTTTTTAATTTTAAACAAGAATAAAAAGCCATTAAGCCTTAAACTAACCTATGTGCCAAAAATTACGGTGCTCGAGATATATTTATGTGAAATTTTGCCAAAAGAATATATATAGCTACCGACCTGATCAGGATTTTCGGTATCCGGTTGTTGAATGAAATCCTCCTTTCTACTCGTTCATTAATTTCGGTGTCCTTCGGTTCCTAACTTACCGACTTCTTGTGAAGTTTCACCATGGAATACTTGTTTTTTCTTTTTATTAACTACATGAATTGTTTATTTCTTCCAAAATGTTTAATGCTGTGTTAATTTTGAATTTTATTGATTATTATTTTTATAAAAACTTTCCAAGGTAAGTTCCACACATTTACCTCAAATGGATATTTTATCTTTCACCTAATATTTATTACTTTCTTATAATCTGCTTGCTTTTAATTATTATACATTCCTTACATCTGTCGTTGTCCTTTGCACATTTTAAATCATATCTTACTACCATTTTATTTTATTAGTATCTCTTCTCTTTAATTTTCTTCGATTCTCCAAAATTTTTTCCCCTCTCCCCTCTTATTTTTCAATAACAACCAACTATCCATTGTTTTCTCTGCTTACTTTAATTTTAGTATATAGTAAAATCACCAAATTTAAAAATTTACTAGTCACAAATTATTTTTTTTAATGTCAAATATTTTAATTTTGCAAATAAAAACTTTTATACTACCTTTTTGTTGCCTTTTTAAAACAATATTCTTTCCTTGATACTTTATATAGCATTTTCTGTAAATTTGCATGTTACGTGTCAGTATAAATTTTTTATCTTTCACATCTCATTTTCAAAATTTTCTTAAAAATGCCCTATCATTTTAAACAAACTCCTTTTTATATAACTAAAGAACTAAATAACTACTGATAACAAAAATCTTTTTCATCTCTAAGGTTAACATATCTTTCTCAAAACTAAATTTTGTTCCCGTTTTTGTAGACTGTCGATATTGGTTTCACCCCTTTTACAC